>SNQJ01S0022097.1:261637-287775 GCA_010110895.2 Picea sitchensis | reverse complement strand
AATACTCAAACTCTGTAGCAGTCTTTAAAAAGGAACAATGTAGTCTAGTATGCCAACATTTTCAACCTTTGAAAGGAAGTAGGTCTCACCCAAGGCTTGTTTGATGTTTCCTTTATAATTTTATGTTTTGGGGTTACTCTAAAAGTGTTTTCACCTACTTTAGGAGAGTGTTAGGTCTCTTAGTTGTGATGTTTGATGGACATATGTATGGCTTAATTTGAGTGGATGGTTGATCTTGGATAGAGTTCTATTGTTGGGCACAAAGCAATTTTGAGGGAAAAGAACGACGTGGGAGGAGAATGTGCATGCAGAAGAATAAACACGTGTAAGGCAGACGTGCATGCAGAAGAAGCAACACGTGTAAGGCAGACGCGCATGCAGGAAAAGTAACACGTGCAAAACAGACGTGCATGCAGAAGAGGAAGGCATGCGAGGCATGCATGCAAGAAGACCTAGCCATGATAGGGTTAGGGTTTGGATAAGAGAATGTAATGGCTGGTAAGCCGAAAATATGTATAAGTAGGTACCTAGAAGGTCTAGGTCAGGGTGTTGTGTTCGAGTGGGTTTTTGGTCATTTATTGTTGTTCTTGTTGAGTTAGTCAGTGTTTCTATGATGTAAAAAAGTAGAATAACTGTAAATCCGATCGATCTGTAATTTGTTGAGCTGAGGAGAGGGAATAAGGGAGATCTTGAGGGTTAGATCACAAGCTGAGGAGCTTGGTGTGATCTAGTCCACCTCATTGTAGATCTCGACATGTTCTAATGGAGAATTGTAATGTGTGAGGCGCTATAGTTTTGGAACCATAATAATAAAAGAGCAGAGCAACCAAATCTTTGTGGACATAGCCCAAGAGGGGTGAACCACGGTAGATCATGTGTTATGTGATTGAATTTTATGTATCTTTTTTGTTGTTAATGATTAGATGTTAAACAAATATGTGAATGACTAGATAGATCTGCTACTTTACATGCATGAGCAAGAATGACAGGGTATTCCATATAAGTTGAATGTTAAAGTAATAAATGAAGAATACAGAGTTTAATCGCAGATCCCCACTCATTTCCCAGGTTGCAAGCACCTGAGCATTGCAACCACCCATAAGAACTATCTCAGGTGAGACTGCGCAGTGCATCCTGTGCGTTGTGTTTCATTTTGGTTTACTGGGAGGGTCGATAGTTTTAGTGGGGTTTTGTTGGAAACCAAGTGGAATTGAACCTGGGTCAGCCCAAGAAGGGTAGCAGGAGTAAACTATAACCAAAAAATGATTTTGTTTCTGGTTGGAACAAAATGGGATTGAGTGAATGAGATCTATTGAAGAAGCATAAAAAGAATGTCAAATATGGCGACAAAACGTTAAAAGAATGAGAATATAAAAGGGGATGTTGAGACTGTGGAACCTAAAGAAGGCAGAGATCGAGAGCTAGTTGAAAAAAAAGGAGTTGGAATTTGTGCAGAAAGATAACATAAACCCGAAGTTAACACCACGCAAATATTTGGACAAGTACGTATTCAGTGACTTGCATGAAGTATTTTTCTGTGATTTCTTGCATGTGTTGCAGGAGTGGATATTGAGGTTGAAAGACAACCACCCTACAAATCAGATCAGACAACTAGAATGAAATCTTGTAGAGATCGCGCAGTTACAACAAGTTGACAATAAATTTACACGTGTAGTAGATATCTGGTTAGACAACATTGTTGTAGGATTTATCGCATAATTTGCAGTATATACTATGAAGTCTTACAGTGCAACAGAGAAAGAGTTCTTGAAGGGACCTTGAGGTAGGTATATCATATCGATGTATACTTCCATTAAGATGTTACTGTATAAAAAAATGTGTAATGAAAATGGCCTCAGATAGCTAAACTTCCCTACATGCATGGGGGAAGGGGGGAAGAAATGACAAGAGATGGAGAAATGGAGGAAGAGATGGATAAAGGAAAGGAGGAGGCCTTGGATCCAATCATGATGGAGGAATACCAGATCAAGCAGATCATGGAAACAGCTAGAAGAATGTGTAGTGGAGTACCCTACCAATATAAGATGAACAACAATAAGAGAACCATAGTTGTGAGGGAAGGCTTGGCAAGTGATGAAGAAGAGGTAGAGGATCTTCAGGCTATGGAGAAGATTGAGGAAATCCTGCACGCGACATATGAAAGGAAGACAAGAAGTACAAGAGCAGAAACCGAAGGTTGAACTCTTATCCATATCAGTGTCAGTATGGAACCCATAAACCCATGTGCGACTAATACACCAGAAAGAACACAACCGTTTAGACAACCGAATTTCAGTGGAAGAAACGTAGCAAAAAATACATTTACACATGGAGCAACAACTGGGGGAGCTAGTTCAAGAAGCATTAGTCAATGATCTACACCGTGCGGAGGTAGTAGTTCAGAATTCATGATGGCAAGACATGATCCCACCATCAAGTTACCAGAATTCAAAGGAGAGGCATCGGAGGACCCTAATAAGCACCTGTTCATCTGTGAAAAGATCTGGGAAGCAAAGAAGATCACAGATGAGGATACCAAACTTGTGCAGTTAGCCATCACACTAAGATACCACGCACTGGATTGGTACATGAGCTTAGTTGCAAACAGTCCACTAGGAACAACCAGAATGATTGTGGATATCAAGAAGCTTTTGATAAATGAATTCCAGAATCCTAGCTCAGAGGATCGGTACATGAACGAGATGATAGATATCAGGCAGAAACCAGGAGAATCTGTGTGGGAGATAGACCATAGATTCACTACTACCACTCTTGAAATACTTTTTGAGACAATAGAATTTTCATACCCAAGTAGAGGCTCTGTAGGAAGCCTTGCAACTAGAAGAGAACCAATATCAGAAGACAGATCCAACAATAGAGGAGCTCAAGGAAGACCTAAAGAATCTAGAATTCCAATTAAACCAAAACATGAGTAAGGATAAAAGAGAAGTTGTTTGGTGTACCACATGTAGGACAGAAGGACACCACAAGAACAAATTCCCAACATTCGCGCAGTACATGGCTACAGGACTTCCAAACCTTTTGTCGACAAGAGAACTATGGTGTGAGATCTGTAAGATACAGGGGCATGATCCATATCATTTCCCAATGATGCAGAAATTACATATGGTGCCTAAGAGTTCATATTGCAACTTTTGCAAGTTAGTAGTCCATGATGAACAAGATTGTAGGACAATGGAGTTGATGAGGGAAATAACATCAGATACCTGTAGGGTGTAGGAAAATATGATCACAGGGAAAGTTGCACCACATTTTAACCAAGTACCATCCCCATATAACACTTTTCCACAACATTATAACACTCTACAGTCGCAGTACAATACTGTGTAGCCACAATATAATCCCATGCAGTATAACCAAGTTCCATAGTACAACGCACCATGAGGAGATCGAGTTGGATACAGAGGTGGAGGACGAGGTAGAGGAGGCTTTGGAAGAGGCAGATGCGTAGAACAAAAGGGGGATATTCAAGCAAGCCAGACAAGAATTATTGAAGCGAGACATTGCATATATATCAACTGCGCATCATACTCAAAACATACCAACGTATGAGATGCCTTCATCGTTGGATCACACTAATGAAGCACAACCCATAGGACAAGTAAGTATCATAAAGGATTTTATGCAATACTGTGTTAAACTACTAAATGATCCATCATTTATTAAAGTGTTACAAAATATGTTAGAAATATGTAGCACAAATGTAGAGGGAAAGATAGAACAAAAAACCGTTAATCATTTGCATGCAAGGAGGAGAACAAGCAGAGAGTTCATACGAAACGCCAACATTATAGATTTCAACATGGGGGATATCATACTGGATTTAGGCTTCAAAGTGAATGTACTACCCAAGAAGACATGGCAATGTATGGGAGATCCCACATTAGGATATTCACATGTTCAGCTGAAACTAGCAAATTAGCACAGGGTTCTGCCAATTGGAAGGCTAAAGGGTGTGACATTAGATCTTGATGGAGTGTGCACTAAATCCAATTTCGAAGTGATAGAAATAGTGGATGGCACAACACCTTATCCAACATTGCTTGTCTTGGATTGGGCGTTTGATAATCAGGCCATAATCAATCTGATGGCGAGGAATATGGCATTCGATTCAGGAGAGTACAGAGTCATTGTGCCATTAGATCCATCAGAAGGAGAAAGGTTTGTAGAACCCACTTGTTTATACGTAGAGGAAATTAACCAGTTATACAAGACCACCGCACGAGAAGAAGATTATGTGAATCCAACTACAGATGGGATACTTAGTTGGAGAAGTATTACATCATGTGTGTTAGACTCAGATATAGGGTTGGATAATTGGCAACAGATATTACATGAAATCTCCACAAGAAGGTGTGCAAGAATAGACCACACAGTAAGATGGGTAGGTACAGAGATAAGAGAACCTCCCAACTTTCATGGGGATAATGACTTAGAATAATTCCTAAAAATATATGAAGATGAAGTTTTAGAAAATCATAGGCTCTTAGCTCTGGATATAGCACTCAAGGAAACACCTAGAAGATGGTGGGGTGCACACAAAGAGACAATCAAGGACTGGTACCAATGTAAGCGATTATTGCGCATCATATTTGGCGCAGAATAGGGAAGCAATCAATTGCAGAGATATGACGGACAGGGGACACCAACAGAACACTTGGAGAAGTGAAAAACACTATGAAGAATGACACCACCAGAAGAATGGTCTCATCACTTTATTCACACATTGGAAGGGATTACAGCAAACTAGTATGTAGACAAGGAATTGTGTAGAGGCACTGCAGAATGGACAACATTACAACAAAATTTTATAGTCACTTTCTCATTTGAACATGAGAACCCCAACATGGATTCAGCACTCAAACAAATCATAGTGGAAATATTCATTCAAGAACTAGAGGTTGAACTTATAACGGAGTATCAACAACAGAATAGAAAGACAATGAAAGAACTATTGTCATGTTACCAAGTGCAGGAAGAAGCACCAGATGAAGATGACCCACACAACATTAAAATTACATAAATTGAAGGAGAAAGGGAGGTGGAAGGTCCATCTGTCGAAACATAAGTATTTATTGTTCCAATAAAGGTGAATAAATTAAATATTAGGACAAATGATAATCCAAAAATGACCAGTATTGGAGACTACTGGGATGAAGAAACAATAGAAAGAATAACATAGTTGATGCGTGAGTACAATGACCTGTTCCCAACAACCTTTACAGAGATGAAATAATTAGTAGGAGAGCTAGGAGAGATGAATATACCTCTCAAACCTAAGGCTAGATCAGTCAGAGAATGACCATACCAACTGAACCCAATATATAAGAAAAAAGTAAAAACAGAAATTGACAGAATGTTGGAGGCTAGAATCATAGAACTAGTGGAGGAATCTGAATGGGTAAGTCCTATGGTAGTTCAAGAAAAGAAGCAGGGAGGGATAAGGATCTATTTAGATCTAAGGAAATTTAATGATGCTTTCCTACATGACCCTTTTCCTATCCCTTTCACAGATGAGGTATTAGAGAATGTAGGAGGCCAGGAAGCATACTCATTCACAGATGGATTCTCAGGCTACCATCAGATCAAGATATCTGTAGAAGACAAGTACAAAACCACTTTTGTCATAGAATGGGGATTCTACCAGTACACAATCATGCCTTGTGTACTGAAGAATGCGCCAGCAATATTCTCATGAGTAGTCATAGCTGCATTCAAATAATTCATCCATCAATTTTTAGAAGTATATCTGGATTATTGGACAATATACAATCTATTGAAAGATCATGTAGAGGTATTAAGGCTGATGTTGGAAAGATGTAGGAAGTGTTAGATATCATTAAATATCAATAAGTGCATCTTTCGGACACCTTTTGGGATAATATTAGGTCATATAGTATGAGAACAAGGCTTGCTAGTAGATCCTTCCAATATTGCATTGATTGTCAATTTACCACCACCAAAATTAGTATGTCAATTGAGAGAAACATTGGGACACAAGATACTACAGGAAATTCATAAAAGGGTATGCGCAGATCACTACGTCGATGGATAAAATGTTTAGGAAAGATAGTAAATTTTAGTGGAATGAGGACTTTCAGCAAGGATTGGACACTCTAAAAGAGAAAATGGTAAAAACACCAATACTAGTATTCCTAGATTGGGAAAAGACATTTCATGTGCATGTAGATGCATCATCCATAGCACTTGGAGATATTCTGGCGCAGCCAGGAGCAGGAGAGTTAGACCATCCTATAGCATTTGCAAGAAGAAAATTGTCAGAGTCAGAGAAGAACTACAATACTACAGAAAGAGAAGGCTTAGCAATGGTATATGCACTGCAAAAGTTTATACACTATCTACTTCAGAAACACTTTAAAATGTTCACAGACCATTCTTCCTTCAAATACCTAGTCAATAAGCCAGTGTCGGGGGGGGAGAATATGTATATGGTTACTATTGTTTCAGGAATTTGACTTTGAAGTGATAGTAAAACCAAGGAAGTTGAATGCAGGACGTGGTCACCTATCAAGGATCACCAATGGAGAAGAACCTATGAATTTAGAGTACAACTCCCCTGATGCATAGTTATTTTTCAGTCCAAGTAGCTAATGAATATTTTGCTAGCATCATTCAATACTTGAGTACATGGACCATGCCACAAGAATTCAACATTGCGCAGAAGAAAAATATGGTAGTCAGAGTTGAAGACTATTAATTGATTGCAGGACACTTATACAAGATGGGTATAGACAACATCTTGAGAAGATGTGTATGAGAACATGAAAGGCCTAGGATTTTAGCAAAGGCCCGTGAGGGAATAGCTAGAGGACATTATGCAAGAAAATCTACCACGCAGAAGGTATTACGCGCAAGACTATGGTGGTCGATCATTCACAGAGATGCAAAGGACTAGTGCCAGATATGTGATGTATGTCAGAGGGTTGGAAAACCTAATATATGGGATGAGATGCCCCTAAGACCACAAGTAACCTTGCAGGTATTCAAAAAATGGGAAATATATTTTTTGGGACCAATTAATCCACCAACAAAGAGGTTAGGAGAAAGGTATATTATTACTGCGATAGAGTACTTAACGAGATGGGTAGAAGCAACACCAATAAAGTATTGCAGCACAAAGACAACAACACACTTCTTGTTTGAGAAAGTGATCACTATATTGGGATGCCCAAGGATTTTGATGAGTGACCAAGGCACTCACTTCATCAATAGTACTATCAAGGCTATGACTGAGGATTTTAAAGTCTATCATCAAAAGAGTACACCATATCACCCTCAAGCAAATGGAATAGTGGAAACCTTTAATAAGATCCTAGAGAATGCACTGACAAAGATCTGCAACATCAATAGGGACGATTGGGACTTGAAGATACCAGCAATATTATGGGCATACAGGACTACATGCAAAAAATTTATAGGGCAAACACCATTCAGGTTGGTGTATGGACAAGAAGAAGTGGTGCCATTAGAATTTTTGGTACCTAATCTACGCGTAGAAACAATCACTAACATGACAGGACGAGGCACAGTACAAGAAAGGATAAGACAATTGATGGTGATGGAATAAGATAGGATTCTAGCAGGATTTCACCAAGAAGTAAATAAAGCAAGGGAAAAATCTTGACATGATAGACATATTAAAAAGAAGAGTTTCAAGGAAGGAAATTTAGTCTTGGTGTATGACAGTAAATTTCTTCAGCATCGAGGAAAATTCAGAATGCATTGGTTGGGACCATATGAAGTGAAGAGACTATCACAAATGGAGCAGTTGCACAGCTGAAAGATTTAGGAGGTACATAACTCAGAGGAATGATCAATGGGAGTCGACTAAAGTTGTATAGGGACAGTCAACCTCCTAGTACTTAGAAATTACCGTGCAGTAAAGAGATATGTATATAGGGTAAAAAAAAAAGTCATAAAAAGTAAAAAAGGATTAAAATAAAAACAATTAACTGCACATGGAGGGCCTCGACCAAATAGAATTGGGCGGACGGAATATGGAACTGCAAGAAAACTAGGGTTCAAAAACGTGACGCGTAGAAGAGCAGTTAACGGGTAGAAAGGTATAGTGCGCAGTAAACACAACAAAAAGTGAAAAAGTGACAATTATCAGTGTGACACATCTATCACTTCCCTATCCCACTATAAATTCAGAAAGAGGGGGGAAACCGACCCATTGTGTTAATAGATAAGAAGAAAAATGTTGAGCCGAGCAGAAGAGTGATAGAGTGCTAATTTGTGCTACCATCTACCGATTTGAGAGATTGTAGTTCGGATTTAACCACCATGTCACCACTGGGGGTTGGAGAACCAAGCAGAAACAGACGAAGCACTTAGAGTAGCACACAGTTACCACAAGGCAGAACCAGCGAGATGCCCACAGTGGTGGATGTGGACGAAATAGACACATCGGAGTACGAGCAAAGCACATGCGGAAAACCATCGAGCTTCAATTTTGGAACAGGAATAGGAGATAAAAATTGTGCTAGAACAATTGAGGATAAAGGAAAAACAAAAACAAAAGGAGAAATCGATGCCAGTAAGAGAAGGAGCACCTGTTGTAGAGACAATACAAATCACAGTGCAGGGAAGTGATAACTTTATCATAACACCAGATATGTTGGTCATCGATGAGGAAACAACGCATAAGCCTGTGAAGGATATCGAAACATTGGATTTGGCATTGCCCAAGATACCAACAAAGGCGTTGTATAAGTTACAGGTTAGTGTCATGAAGGAGATTCAGTCTAGAGCAAGGTCTGACGTGACAAATCTACAAATAGTGTAGGAACAAAATATGGTACTAAAGGAAACCATCAGCCAAGAAGGGTAGAAGAAAGAGATAGTGCAGAAAAAGTGGACAAGATGAAGACCCAAATAAACATAGTCTTTCAAGCGATCTCAGATGAAACAACATCAGAGGAAGCATCTTTCAAGGAGAGGATAACAAAGATAGCGTAGACTCTGCAAAAATATGAAGAGAAGATCAAGGAACTAGAGGAGTGCACAGCACCTATGACTCCCCCAGCAATTCGAGGGAAAAGAGATCAAGACATGACAACAATTGCAGAAAAAACTGTGCATAGCATACATAGAGTGGCAGAACTGTTGGAAAAGTGTGTCCATCTATGGACCCAACTACTAGAGGATGGGAGCCTACATGAGCTGCAAGGAAAGGGAGATAAATTGCATGCAACAATAACAGATGTCAAGAAGCGACAGAGAACAATGTCACTTCCAGAGAATATCAAGACGGTCGTAGAAATGAAGAACCTTCAGGAAGAAGAAAAAACGGTGCAGGCACAAAAGATCACACGACAGGCTCAGTTGGATCCCCTACAGGAAAAGGTGGAACAATTGGTCATGGAAATCGACGCAGTGAAAACATGTCTCAAACAGATAGGCTTTGAGGGGGGAAAGATCTTACGACCGCCAGTCACTATGCAAGTGTTCGAAGACATGTCAGCAAAGAGAGCTAGGCTCAAGAGTAGTGCCAATGGATTGTAGATATGTATGAAGTGTTGGCACAAGTAGTGGCAGACACTAGATTTAGGAAGTGACTCGAGACGAGTCACGACGTCAGTGTTGGGGGCATGTTGGGCGCATGCCATTTTTTAGGGAAAAGCACAACGTGGGAGGCGGATGTGCATGCAGAAGAAGAAGAACGTGTAAGGCAGATGCACATGCAGAATAATCAGCACGTGTAAGGGAGACGCGTATGCAGAAAAAGAAACACGTGCAAAACAGACGCGCATGCATAAGAGGAAGGCATGCGAGGCACGCATGCAAGAAGACTTATCCATGATAGGGTTAGGGTTTTGGTAAGAGAATGTAATGGTTGGTAAGCTAAAAATATGTATAAGTAGGTACCTAGGAGGTCTAGGTTGAGGTGTTTTGTTCGAGTGGGTTTTTGGTTGTTCGTTGTTGTTCTTGTTGAGTTAGTCAGTGTTACTATTATGTAAAAAGATAGAATGATTGTAAATCTGATCGATATGTAAGTTGTTGAGCCAAGGAGAGGGAATAAGGGAGATCTTGAGGGTTAGATCACAGGCTGAGTATCCTGGTGTGATCTAGTCTGCCTCATTGTATATCTTGACCTGTTATGATGGAGAATTGTAATGTGTGAGGTACTATAGTTTTGGAACCATAATAATAAAAGAGCAAAGAAGCCAAATCTTTGTGGACATAGCCTAAGAGGGGTGAACCATGGTAGATCATGTGTTATGTTATTGAATGTTATTTATATCTTTTGTTGTTAATGATTAGATGTTAAACAAATATGTGAATGACTAGATAGATCTGCTACTTTACATGCATGAGCAAGAATGACATGGTATTCCATATAATTTGAATGTTAAAGTAATAAATGAAGACTACAGAGTTTAATCGTAGATCCTCACTCATTTCTCAGAATGCAAGCACTTGAGCATTGTAGCCACCCATAAGAACTATCTCGGGTGAGACTGCGCAGTGCATCATGTGTGTTGTGTTGCCTTCTAGTTTACCAGGAGGGCCGATAGTTTTAGGGGTTTTTTGTTGGAAACCAAGTGGAACTGAACCTGGGTCAACTAAGGAAGGATAGCAGGAGTAAACTATAACCAACAACTAGCATAGTGCAATTATGGAGGGGATTTTTTTCCTTTGTGGAATAATGATTAACCCATTGGGTGCACGCAATGGGGTAGTCATTTTATTGATTAGGAGAGATACCTAACTAGGAGTATGAACAATAAGCACTTGATTAAGGGGCACTTATCCTTAAGAAAATGGGATCATGAAACATGCACCATGAAACAGTCATTGGAACTGAACAAGGCTTACATTCCTATAAACCCTTGGAAACTAACAATTTACCCTAAATATGATGCCAATGAAAACCTTGTGTGAAAGCACCAATGAACCATCGGGCATCAAGGGGAAATCGAGCTAGTGTTGAAAATAAAATGTTAAGAATTATGTTGATCATCGATAAGCCATCAACCATTAGGGGGGAATCATATCAGTCTGAAAGAGATAAGGTTAAGGATTTTTCCAATCACCGATAATCCATCGAGCATTGGAGAAAATCTTATGAGTATGAAAGATAAAAATTTAACCTTTTCCACCAATACCGATGATTTGTTTAAAGAGTAAAACCTTACCAAGTGTTGATGGCACATCTTGGTTGTCTAATCATTAACAAGAATGAATCTTAACTATCGATCCTTCCACATGAATCATTTCCACCTTGGTGACCGTACAATTTCGGATCACCAACTGTATAGTTCCACATCATAATCCATACTTAACCCTTTCTACCATGTACCTTCCACATCATTATCTATATGGAAAATCCTCAAGAAACTTTCTAAAAACAAAATAAGCACCAATAGCATGTCAATAATTTAACCTTTCCTCCCGATGTCGATAATCGACGATCAAGGTTTCTTTGTATACCTATGGATCACAGGCCTCTCATGCGATGTCGATGAACTCCTGAGCTAAGGTTTCGACCGAATTTTAATGAAATAGACAAAGTGCGTTGATCCATTGGGTAGAATATTCTCGAAATATGCTTTCGGGGTGTTGATTACACACCCTAAAAAAATTGTGTTTTTGGGTACCACTTTTTTTGATAGGTTTTTTGTTCTCCAAATTGTTGATATTTTTCATTATTCCTTGTTTTCATTTAAAACAATCATGCATCTATTCACCTAAAAAGACAAAAAAAACATGCATTTCAAAAAGGAAATAAAAATCAAATATATAAGAAAATTGAAAGAGACTAAAAGTATTATTTCCTAAAGGACTGAGAGGCTTATCAGCAATCACAAGAAACCTATAGAAAACACATTTATTTAAGTTCCAATGTCAACGCACACTTTAACCTGAAAGGTCGATAGGTTTATCGAGGGTCAAAGGAAAGGTAATCACTACTAATTTTGTAACAAATAACATTTGTGTTGAAAGCCAATAAAACCAAAAGAATATTCCTCAAATATGCAAATGAGGTTTGGTAAGAAGGTTCAAAACAAAAAAAATTATAAACTTCCAATACACTTTATTTCCAACTCCCAATAAACATACAAAGCACTTCAATGGTTGAATCGGTGGCCAATGATAAGGTTTCCCAAAAAATTATTTTGAAGCTCTGAAAGAATCTTCGAAGGAATATTATTTTCAGAGGTTTACTAAGAAAGGTTAATAAATTACTATAGAGGATTTCAACATGTTTTCTCCAAACTCCGATAAGTGAAACAAATTGTTCCTATGAGACATGTTATATACTTTGCGATCTCTGAGGTTGAAGTCACTAAACTTCAACGCTGCAATCTTATCTTAGTCTGCTCGAACTGCGCATATCCTCTTCGGGAGGTACATCGTAACCAAGGTGTATTCGAAATCTCTAGGCACGTTTTCTCGATTTATTGTTCCGCTCAGCGGTGATATGTGGGCGGGTAATATGGTCAGCATAAATTTGGCATTCGCTAGATCATCCCTGTGCTTGGTTCACTTTTCATCTGATGGTCGGGATGGTCCGGCTCCACGAGAAGTGGACGGAGAGGCTGGAAGTCCTCTCGTTGATGATGCTTGTACACCTGTAGACATCGACATGACTCTTTCATTCATGAGGTCGATCAGAACTTCTTCAACATCTTTCTCTGCAGCGCTCAACTCGTCCGACATACACGCTCGGGGTTAACAATCTCGGGTTCGGGGAGTAACTTATACACTGCAATAGAATAGACAGCAAGAGTGTGATGATCACTATATAAAATCAACTTAGTCTGTGGGATTAAACGCTCGGTTGGTAAAAGTGTTCTCGGTGCATGGCGCGACAGGATAAGTAGGTAACTCAGCAACGAGTCGCTTGCAACAGGTATGAAGCCTTCATTAACTATGTTCTGTCTGTTATGGCATGGTCCCAACGGTTGAATGGGGAGTTGTTTGTCCATAAATTTCTTTCTACCCATTCGGAGCATTGGTCTAACAGTTATAATGTCCACAACGGCTATATTTCTTTTCCATGGTGAAGTGCCATGTGTCGTTGTTCTGATATCTCGGCGAAGCTCCAATTTTGCAAATTTTCCTTCTTCAAGGTTCCCTCTGGAACCTTCTACAACTTGTCGATCTTAGCTCTCTTCTTACTTATCTTTCTAGCCTTCTTCCCAGTGAGCTTCGTCTCGGTATGCCTTTTTCCGTTCCGATTCTTATCTTCTTTTGGCATAGCTACTTCGCATTGTTGATATTCTTTCCTAAGATTCGAAGGTGATCCTTCTTATTTATCTGGAATAGGTACTTCAATATTTTGTGGGTCTTCTAGTGTTCTTGCAACTTCGACATTCGGGTCTCTGGTGTTAAATAGCTTCAATATGTTCTTTTGTTCTTCAATCAAGTGTGTGATACTTCTAGTCATGAATTCTTTTAACTCTTGCTTCTTTTGCTCTAAAACTTATTCTTGTTCTTGCCTTCTAGCCTGATCTTTTTCAATCCAAGGTTTTCCTAGTATCATGGTAAATGGGGTATTGTTCTCAATAAATTTAATAATCTCAAAATCTTCCTCTTTCGAAATTCCGTTGGCATTCATAGGTATCCGGGTGAGCTTTCCACATAGGTTTATCATCTTTCCTTTGAATAGTCATATTCATCCTAATGAAGGAATCATAACATGCCTCCCTATAGCTTCCCAAGTTCTCTCTATCATGACATTCACCTGTGTTTCCTCATATAGAACACAGTCAATGTCGAATTCTCTTATTCTTTCTTCAATGCATTCTTTTTCTTTGAAGATCTCTGATAAACTGACATGTCGGTGGTCATTCAGGGTTTCTTTTATATGTAGCAATACTTTCTCTTATTCTTTCTGGGATTCTTCCAAATCTAGTTTTTGGATCTGCCTTAGGGTTTTCTTGGTTCATATTCATTCTTTCAACCTTAGAAATTATTCTAGGGAAATCCAATACTTCATGGTCCATATCTTTGCAACAAAGACAACTAGGTCTTCTCCCAAGGCGTTCCTTAACAAGATGTCCCGATATTATACAACTGTAACATAGGGTTAATCCTCTCTTTCTTTTAAATGATCCCCGACCTTTCCTGCACTACGCACTAGGATCATGGTAGCTAACCTGCAAACATTTATTTCTAGGATCCTTCATCCACTTATTAGTCCAAACATTCTTTTTATGCATAGGTGTAACATATTTTTCACTATTCTTATCAAATCTACTCATATCAAACCTTCTTTCATCTATTAATACCCTAGTTTTCAAGATAGGATAGAATCTATCAAACATACCTAGATCCATATTGTTGAAACAAAAATTTCCACTTATCCTACTTCTAAAGAGCACAAAGCTTTCAGATCTAGAACTTTTCAATATTCTTACCTTTATCATAGCACGGAGATTTTAGATCTTACCTCTTTTAATAAAAAATTCTCACTTTTACTTTTCTCAGAGCACAAAGCTTTCAGATCTTACCTCTTTTCTTCAGATCGGACTTATTTTCCTTATCACAGAGCTTGTCAAACTAAGTAGATTATTGCGCACTAAAGCAACAGATCTATGCATAGAGCTTTCACAATTTCAAGTCGGATCTTTGCACAAAGATTCTTCTTCCTTAGTTCCCAGCAATCACAGCTTCAGGTCCTGGCAACAGAACCATTTGTTGGCAAAGGGGCAGACCCATGGTTCAACACTACAACATCGCACCAACAAAACCCTAACTACCGGCCCTTTCGGCAACACCTGCGAAGCAGATGAAGTCTCACCGGAGGTAGAGATAGGGTTGGTTGTAGGACTCAGGTGTCTGCAACCTTAGTCGGGACACAGATCTATGATTATAATACTTGATAGAGCACTCAACACCGTTAGTTCATCATTATTTAACCAATATATACTTCACAGATAAAACAGAGCATCGCAACATTCACCTAGATATAATGTATTTAAGCACTTAGCATAAATAAATGGATCAAATCTAGTAGATTCAAGCACTAAGCACATTCACCTATGTCAGATCTAGCATCCAAATTCATCATAAGCTCAAAGCATAAACAAATCTATCTATCTATACCAAATCACTTAGCAAGTAAAGACATAAACACATCAGAACATCGCACAGAGAAGAATAACACAGTATTTACGTGGTTCACCCCCACCCTGGGGCTACATCCACCAACTCTTCTTCTTGATTAGCTTCAATCAGCCATCTACATGCATAGAGCCAAAAAAAACCTACTCCGCATAGGATAGGAGATCTTCACGCACCTTTCCAGATCCTCCTTCCCCGAGCTAGGTCTAGCACAAAGCCTTTCATAGTCTGTTACAACCACTTGCACTCAGCACTTCAAGTTTCTCACAATATGCACAGAGCATCTACAAACCATACTTATAATTAGCACTTAGCTTATAGCCCCCCCTGCTTATGTCACCTAGCTACTTATTTATACTTTACAAAATAGGCCTAAACATGGGCAAACCCATGGTCCAGCATCCCATACCCATTACATAATCCCAAATCCCAAAAAGGACCCAAAAAGGGGCCGAGATCCCGTGATCACTGCTTTGTCTTGCGCTCCGTCTTCGACAGGCTGTCGAAGTCCCAAAATAGGTCAAACTTGACCAAGGATCTCCCAAAAATTGGTCAAGGGCCAACACATGGCAATCCATACAGATAACCCACACATATAAAATCTAAGACCTGAAGATTTACCCCCAAAAAAATTTCACCTCAGGTTGAGGAGAGTTTTGGATCCCACCTTGAAACAATTTAAAAACATTATCTCACGAGGAAGTAAACTCCTTCAAGAAAATCACTCAAGCATATGCTAGGAAAATCAATGCACTACTCATAACACCATTTCTCCCTCAAAGAAAAGGTATTGTAAGAGCCATAGTACCCATATCAAAACATACTTTAGTACACATGGTTGAAGATTTAGTGGAATTAGCCTTGTAATAAATTCATCAACCATTCGAGATAATTTATAATACCCTTATCAATCATGCAACTACCCCTCCCTCAAGTGTTTATTCTGATAACCAAGTTTATTCGGAACCAGAAGAGAAAGAGTCAGAACCAAAATCAAAATATTCATAGAAAGACTCTGATAACATGGAGCATAACAACAACACTAATCATCCTCGGTTGGTTAGGGATTCTTTGGAATTACTTGGTCCACTTCACAATTTATGCAAGCACCCAAAAAAATTGCTTCCAAAATATAATCCTGAATCATCTAGGCTTCCTGATGATTATATTAAAAAAATTATCCCCACTATAAGATTGATGAATGTTCAACATCAAGATGTAGTCTGCCATCTTTTTCCTTACACTTTTGAGAACTCATCTTCCACATGGTATTTTAATCTACTTGTTGAATCCATCACCAATTATATTAGATTCCAAAAAGTATATTTGGAAAAAATTTGGGAAGAAACCTCTACCTTGGCATTAATGGATGAATTATTTTCCTCAAGTATGGGGTTCAAAGAAAAGTTCAAGAATTTCAACCAACATTTTACCACAATATTGAACAAATTTCAACCCAAAATAGCCCTTGCTCAAGAATTACAGATCGAGGTTTATGTGAATTCTCTACCTACTATAATCTCTACCACTCTGAGAATACTTGTCCACAATGGATAAATGCTATGAATTTTATGGAAAATAATTTTCTATATGGGTGTGCTCAAACCGACCAGGTCAATCACCAAATAAATATGATACAGGTGAAGATTCATTTGAGCACCTTAGGGAGGCAGCAATGGTTTTATAGGATATGATGTCTAGATTAAACATAACATAAGAGAAAGATGTGATAGATGAAACATTTATTGTCTAGACTAGAAGTAAAGGTGGTGTGTCGCAGCCCCAACCCATTGTATTTGTTAGTATTGTATTTGATCAAGTCCTTATCATGCACCATGATCAAGATTAAGGGGTCAAAATTCAAGAGAAAGAGGTCAAAAGAGATCTTACATAGATCATAGATCAAATAAGAAATGCATGTGGTCGGGAGCCAAAAAATTTACAGTTAAAAATAAATCCTTAAGGGCCCGGGGCTTGGTTTCAAATACCCGAGCACTTATCAAGAGTAGGAAAGGTTCTTATCACATCCAAATTAAGTTTAATCCATCACCCAAATGGATCCATATTATATAAATGAGGCTTAAAGAGAAAGAGTGAGCAGAGTTGCAGGCCCAATAATCCATTGGATACAAGTGATATTGATCAACAGTTGAGGATGCATATTGCATTGGAAAGGTGTCTAGGAGTTAACATAGAATTGGGGCACAGTAGTGATTTTAAAGAGCTATGTGTCGAAGAGTAAATGGTGTCACATGGTAATATATGGAAAAGAAAACCACTCCCCTAGGGTTGCGATAGTAGTATTTCAGTCCCGTAGAGTTGCACATATTCCAACTCATCACATATCTAACCACTTTCTCAGTGCCACCTAGACATCGAGGAAGCTGAGAGAGACATGAAAATTCAACGATATGTATTTTTCATCTTGTAAGAGATCGCCAAATATCATGAGAAGACCCACCATGTTTTTTGGTTCTCATATTGAACTCAGGCATACATATTTCAAGCCCTAGAGGACACTTCAGCGTCTATGTGGACCAATTCCAAGATTCCAGGTGTCCATAGATCCACAATGATGTCAGCATGATTTCATCCAAATTTCACACATTTTCCCAAAACTTCAAAAAGCTTTGAACCATAGGAAAAAGGATGTGTGTACTCAAACAGGGGCATGAGGGAGAATGTTTGAGGAGAGTGGGAGGATTCACTGACATCCTACCAATTCGGTTGGAAAAGATGTGCATTATAAAAGGATTACTAGCATCACATTTTCCATCCTTCACCCATTATCATACACCTATATTTGTGGGAGGTATTAACCTCCACGTGTAACCCTGACAAGAATAGAATATTCTGGGAAGCAAGAAGAAACCCTAAAGCATTGGGCATAACCCTAGAAGACAAGTCAGCTAAAGGAAATATTTAATATTGAGTTTTTAGCCTCCATAATGAGAAATCGGCCCAGACAACTAAGGAGGAGTAGTATAAATATAGGATTCCAGAGCTCATTTGACGCACACAGCTTGCAACTGCGGAAGTGTAAGAGTGTGCATTGCAGAAATTGAGTAAGTGTGCAAGTATCGAGAGTAGTTGCAGTTGCAGCTACTACAACCTATATTCTTTGTTTAGGCTTGGACTTTCTATTGGTTATGGTTTGGAATTTCTTCTTTGTGTGCTAACTCTGGAAAGAGGTACGCTACATTGATTGGCTATTAGGCCTAGGGTTTTCTTCCGAAATGATTTTATGTCAAGGTTAAGGTGCTCGGGGGTGGCTTCGGCCTATGGTTGGGTGACAATATTGCTATATTTTCTATGGTTAAATGAGCACACCTATTATTTCTAACAGGTTATGGGCCCACACTATCTTTAGATAGTGTAACCACTAAAATATACATTGCGAGGATTCGCTTAGTTACAGTTGTAGTTGCAGTTGCAGTCAAATTTTTTTCTGCAACAACGAAACCCTAACCCTCTTGTTGAGGAACCTTAAGTGAAGAGATTGACCTAATTTATGGATAGCATGGTGCACCTTAACCTAGCGCACCTCCTGGTACTCTCAGCAAGCTAAGATGTCAAGTTTGATTTTTTGGTCAAAGTCAATGGTTGACCAAGTCAAAGAAGTCATGACTTACTCTATGAAGTCATAAAACAAGTTAGAAGGGGCTTCTAACTTCATAGCATGGAAGACAAGGATTGACCTCATCCTTGCCAAGAATAAAGTGTTGGATATCGTGAAAGGAAAGATCATGGAACCATAGTTTGAAGAAGGAAAAGAGAAGGAACCTCAAAACATTGCAATTATGGAGAATTTTAAGGACAATGACATCAATTACATGAGTATCATAGTGGACTCTGTAAAATACCACTTGATACCCTACATTTCTCATCTTGATTCATCTAAGAAGATGTACAATGCCCTAACTAAGATCTTCTCAGTCAGAAACATTGGACAAGTAATGAGTGTGAAGAATGAGCTCTGTGACATGAAAATGAATGATGATGACAGCATAACATCATACCTTGTGAGAATATCTCAGTTAAGATATCAACTACAATCTATTAAAGAAATCATTTCAGAGAAGGAACTGGTAAATATAGTACTCAATGGCCTTCCCAAGACATGGGATGCATTTGCTGCAAGCATGAACACAAGAAAGGAGTATCCCACATTTGAAGAACTTTGGACTTGTTGTGCACAAGAAGAATCAAGGATTAGCACAAAATATAAATTCCAAAGGAAAGATGATGATCAAGCCTACACAACAAATTTCAAGAAATTCAGGAATAAAAAGAAGTTTGACTCAAGTAAGAAACCAAATCAAGAGAAAGATATCTCAAAAATACAATGCTTCAATTGTCAAAAATATGGTCACTATAAGAATCATTGTCCTGAATTAAAGAAAAGGAAGGAAACACAAGAAGCATCAGTTTTTGAAGAAAGGGAACCCTCAAAGAAGGCCAAGCAAGATAAAACAAACTTCTTCTTCTAAGACAAGGTAACAATGTTTTTCATAGTTCTTGTACATACAATGTTTACATAGTTTCTGTACATATCTTGCATGTATATTTCTTAGAAGATAAGATGTTCAAGTGAAACAATGCCTATGGAAGAATAATAAGATAAGGATTGTTATCACAATGACTACAAGTCAAGCAATACACATGAAAAGATGAAGTACTTTGACAACCCTTGGTAATAATTCCTATGGAAGTTATTATATAAGTAACAACTTCCAAATAAGATGAAATCAAAATCAAACTTGTAGAGACCTAGAAGAAGTCAAAACAGAAAGAAGTAAGAAATCAAGAGGAAATTAGAAAAATACTTGTGACACTTTGCAAAAGTCAATAAGAATGCAGATGGAAGCATGGACTCTCTTAGATGGAAGGAGTTGATTACAGAATTACAAAAGAAGAGCATGCATTCATGTATGAAGCAAGGAATATGAGGGAGCTAATCCTAAATGATATGATCCATTGAGGATTATGAAGTATCTGTCCATGTTCCAATTTGAAAGTAGCAGCCATAATAAGCAACGTGTGTTCGGTTTGACTCTAGAAGAAGTCTTCTTCGAAAAGAATCCTTAAAGTATCCTTAGTTGTCCATCTAGATCCATGATCCTATGATGAAAGGAATAAGTTGGAATATTCATGGTATATAGAAGACCCCATGGCCCCAAGAGCTAAAGAGAGACATGAGTAAGAACATGAAGATTCCAAGAAAGAAAGAAAAGCAAGGACAACCAGTTATTATACCGAGAATCACAAGACTACCAGCTTGGTTTGAACCCACTAAGAAACAATCGAGCAAAAGAAATGGAAGTTATGATAAAGAACAATGTATAGAAAATATGAAAAATACTTATGAATGGAAACATTACAAGATTCAAAGGTTCTTCCAGAAGGAGGGAGAAGACTATGACAACAGTTTGTTCCAGATATACCTCTTGTAGTATCCATGGATTAGAATTTACATGTAAAAGATTGTTCTTCCCAATAAAGCAAGTGAGAAATAAGCTTATACCAGAAATAGACCCATGCATACAGATATAAGATGACCTTGTATGGATTCAAACAACTTGATGCAGAGTATCTCATATACAACAGAAGCGTGGTGAAAACCTTCTATGATAGAGATAGTCTATCAGAATAGTTACTCAGAAGTATAGGATGATGGATTTCTAATCCATGGAAAACTCTCATGATGACAGAAGAAGTGTTACTCGGATATGTTTCAGTTTGAGCCTTTCCACGACGTCATGAGCTAGCAGGAAACAAAAGTGTTGAATTTGACCATGATATATTGTAATGACCAGAGATATATGAATCCTTCAGAGAAAACCAGTGTTCCATAATAGACCAAAGTACATTGAGATCAAGCATTATATTCTTCATGATGAAGTCCAGAAAAGAGAAGTGGTTCTCCAATATATCTCCACAAATGAGAAGATAGCATATATTTTGGTAAAGCCTCTGTCCAAGATGAAAAATTTTCAAGTTGGGGCTCGTGGAGACAACTTCCTTATTGAAAAAGGAAGATATTAATCTCAGGTTGGGAGGGAGCACTAATGTATTATTGATTTATGGACAGTTATTTTTCAATTCGAATAATGGTCCATGATGAGAAGTTCCTTTCTAGTTCAGAAAGTGGTTTAAGATTTCTGAAGGACAGGCATTTTCCAGTTCAGAAAATGGTCCAGATCGAACAGTTATTTTCGTAATGAAAATGGTCTGATAGATTGTTTATGTACCATAGACAATGATTCTCTTTGTATCCAGTATGGGGAAATGGTCTAGGACAGCCATTCTTCTTGGCGGTCACTCTGAGTAGTGGTAAAGTAGAATGGTCTGCCTTGTCAGACAGTCATTCTTTTGAAGTTCACAGCTGTGAGATATTTCAAAGAATGGTCTATTTTGGAGGCTGGTGAAGGACAATCATTTCCATTAGGAAATGGTCTCGATATCCATTCCCTAGGGAAGACTCATTCTATCCAGGTTGCACTATGATTAGTTCTGGAGGAATGGCCTAGTTAGGTGAATGGTCCAATTTCAACAATCAGGGACAGACATTCCCTAGGGCAGACTCATTCTCTCCAAGTTGCACTATGATTAGTGTTGGAGGAATGGCCTAGTTAGGTGAATGGTCTAGGATCATAAATCAGGGACAAATATTCTTCTATTCTTGAGAAGAATATTCCAGATAGCACATGGCTGATGTTTTACTTTCTAAGGGCAGATGCTCTTCCATATCTCACAAATGTGAGTGGAAGAATGGACCAGATGACTCAGATTATATCATGATATTTTTTTATGCAGGTTGATATCAGATGATATGGTTTCTATGGAGATTGTATGTCTCTGTACAGTAGATGTATGCTACTGTGGTGGATATGCTCCATTGGTTGTGTCTATGTGTCACTAGTTAAGTAGGTGTGTGCTACTTGGTGTGTTTGTGTACCACTGGATAGTAGTTGTGTACTACTATGGATAGACACAGTTGTGTTCTATTGAATGACATTGTTTTGATTTCCATGTAGACTATCAGTAGTGTTGAAAATGATTATAAGCTATATGGATAGTCAGTGTGCTAGTGGACATACATTCTCCGGGAGGAAAATGGTCCAGGATATTTATTCTTCTAGGACGTATGTCTGAATTAGAAGAATAGTCCTTGTAGCCCATGGCGTGGCTTCCAACATATGTTGGAATAGTTATTCTTCTAGGACATATGTCTGGATTAGAAGAATGGTTCGTGTATCACTCTGTGGAGTGACTGACTTATTCAATATCATGTCTGATTACTCAGACGGAGTATGGCTTCGAGAGATGATGCAGTTGATGCTATCAGATGATATTGATAATGATGATGGTGCTCGTGATATAATCATGAGATAGCCTATATGGCTATGATGATGCTACCGATTGAATGGTATATTTGTGCTCAAGACCATTCATTTCAATACGTCCCTAGCTAGGAGGGAGTGCTGATATTATGGTAGTTGTGGGAGGTATTAACATCCATGTGTAACTTTGACAAGAATAGAATATTTTGGGAAGCAAGAAGAAACCCTAAAGCATTAGACATAACCCTATAAGACAAGTCGACTAACGGAAATATTTAATATTAAGTTTTTAACCTCCGGAATGAGAATTCGACCCAGACAGCTAAGGAGGAGCAGTATAAAACAGGGCACCAGAGCTCATTTGACACACACAACTCGCAACTGCAGAAATGTAAGAGTGTGCACTACATAAATTGAGTAAGTGTACAAGTCTCTAGAGTAGATGCAGTTGCAGCTACTACAACCTGTATTCTCGGTTTAGGCTTGGACTTTCTATTGTTTATGGTTTGGACTTTCTGCCTTGTGTGCTATCTCTGGAGAGAGGTACACTACATTAATTGGATATTAGGCCTAGGGTTTTCTTCAGGGAATTATTCTCTGTCAATTTTAAGGTGCTCGGGGGTGGCTTTGGCCTATGTTTGGGTGAAAATATTGCTATATTGTCTATGGTTAAACTAGAACACCTATTATTTCTAGCACCTGCAACCATCAGAGGACAACAATAATTTCATCAACGTGCTCATTCATGAATGTCACAGATTTGGAAAGTTATCATTGTTCACATAGCTCCATTAGTTGTCTCACTAGATACAGGTCAAGATCCTATAAGAAAAGAATAGGGAGACCAAAGTGAAACCAATCTACAAATATTTTAGTTTCTATTGATATGGCTATCTAGATGCCCAATATAGAAGATGGTGATCCACCTGTTAAACCTATTTCACAGGAGGGGATTATCGGCCATCATGGCTACAAATGTGGAGAGAAGGTGTTACATGTGTCACTATGGAAGGAATATCCTTCTCGGGTATCATTAGCACAACATGGAAATCATAAGAGAATTTCAGAATCTACCCTAATGTGCAGTTGTATCAATTGACGACCTTGAGGCAGTAGCTCGAGGAAGGAGATTTGAAGCCCTAGTCATTGATACTTGTCGCCATTTAACAGTGGGGTCTGAGAGAAAAGGTGTTGGAAGGCCTTTCAACCAATCAACAACCCAAATAATTCCATGGTTGAATGGGCCCACCACTACATAAAATGGCCTCATTGAGTTAGCTAAAAAGATCCACCTTAAGGCTCAATAAGAGGAGGAACATGTGCCCCATCCTGCACTGAATTTTCATCTTTAAGGGTAAAAATATATTTCTACCCAGTTAAAATAGACAAAAATCGATTTAGAAGATGAAAGTGCTTAAAATGTCAAAGTTGGTATCAAGATTCTGAAAAGTGGAAATCAATTTTCAAGAAGTCGTATTGGTCCAAGAAAGTGGTTTCCTCTTGAGAAAAAGCAATTATAAATCAGTGGAAGGAGATCATTTTTAGGGTCAGCACTTTGGGGAATTTAATATTATCTTATACCCAATTTGTTCGATCAAATATCCTTTCAGACACAAACCAATTTTCAAGTTTGCGGGCTACAAGAGATTCATCCCCTATGTTATGATTTATTATGTGCTTCTTTTTCTGTGTATGTGCTCTTGTGAAAGCCATCCCTCTAATTTCATGGCTTCTTGTACTAGATCCCCATTAATAAAATCTTGAGAAGCAAGTCTTATGACATGTACAATGTTATTGTGTGGTGTTTAGCTTATGATACTGAAGTGATTTCTTATGAATACATGACCACTTCATGTCATTTTTTCTTCTTTTTAATTGTGCAGAAGGGATTTAAATATATGAAAATTTTCGTTGTTTGATAAATTATTTAATGATTTGTTACAACTGTTAGAACTATTGAATTCTTCATTTCTCAGAACGTTTTTTTTTTTTTCCATAAGTTGTGAGATTCACCTTAAAATTTCCTCACATGTCTATTTTGTATTTCTTTTGCATCTTCTCCTTCCCACCTTAAATCAAATTGTCTGAAGCACTTGTGGACACATGCCTATTCATGTTGAATGTCTTGATATTGGTTCTAGTATTGTTTGAGGGCCGAGAGTTTTTTATAAGAGAGAGAGAGAGAGAGAGAGAAACTTATCCAAATTTTTCATAATTTATGTTGTTAATCAACATGGATTTAAGACTCTCTCTAGGTCTTAGCATCTGGGGTGCCTTGGAATAGTTCCATTTAGATCCTAGAACATCTCGAGGGATAACAATATATCAATCATCCAAGAAACCATGGGAACCTATACTTGTTGTCAAACCCACTCTTGAATTTGTTGCTTTGCCTAATTTTGTAAGTCAAGAGGTAGAGAAAATGGAATGCAATTTGGTTGAGGATTTGAAAAATATTAAAGAAAACATTTTTGTAATGGATCTATGTAATATTTCTCAACAAAATACTATTTTGCTTAAATCCATGAAGGAGGAAAAAACTCAAACTATGACCCCTTCCCAAACAATAAACACAACTATTTTAGGTAACTCTCAAAAGTTAATAGAAAACATAGCTTTGACAGGGAAGAAATCTAAGTCACTAACACCTCATTTCTTGCTAACCTTCAAAATTTTCAACTGCAATGGTCATAACTATTTGGTTGATGCGGGAGCATCCTTGAATGTCATGCCTTATTATGTATGTCAAATGTTGAACGTTGTGCCCACTAAATATTCCACTCATATCATTCAATTAGATAGATCATAAGTGAAGGTAATTAGAGAATTAAAAGATTTGTTGATCAAAATTGATTCCAACCCAAATATCCATCAAGTCATTAACATTGTTGTTGTAGATATTCCTGAAGCATACAGTCTCTTTCTCAATAGAGATTGGTCAATAAAATTACAAGGATATTTTTCCTCAGATTGGTTTCATTTATGGTTACCCTAGAATGGACAACCTAACAATATTAGGATTGATAGAAAAAAGTATATGAAACACACTATGATTGATTTGGAAGCAACAAATGAATCATCATCATATGAATATCCCATCCTAGGAAACTACTCCCTTCATTCAATATTCGGTAATTTCGTAGCCCTGACTTTCGGAATTAGTCACAAAAAAATCAAAATTGTATTTACAGGAGGATGAAATTTTCCTAGAAATTCAAAACAGCTCAATTGTACATATTGTAAACAATACCTCAGAAGAAACTCTAAAAAAATCAAAAATTACAAAAAAGAAAAAGGAAAAAATAATACAAATCCCTATTCCTAATATTTGGACACTATTCTTTGATGTATCTAAATCTCAAGAAGGAGAAGGGGTTGGGTGTGTATTTATAGACTGAAATTGTAAACATAGATTTTTATCTTGTAGGCTAGATTTTGACTGTATAAATAACATTGTTGAGTATGAAGCATTGGTTCAAGGCCTAAAAAAGGCTATTGATTTGAATATAAAACAACTCAAAGTTTTTGGATATTTTGAAATCATAGTGGGGAAGATTAGGAATTCCATACAATGCAACTCACTAAACCTCAGGAATTATCAACAAGAATTCCATAGGATGATAGATAATGTTTCTTCTTTTAACATCATTATTATCTTGTGATCACAAAACATGTTAG
>SNQJ01S0022097.1:245224-256144 GCA_010110895.2 Picea sitchensis | reverse complement strand
TGGATAATACATACTTTTTAAAACTTTATGAGAACTTTGGTAGAGTGGGTGATGTCGAGCATCACCCCTCCCTACCCTCCCTACCAAACGACCCAAAAATGATGCAACATGGCACTCACATCCCTCCCCACCAAATGACCCAAAAATGGTGCAACGCGACACCCACATATGAACGTCGTGTTGCACTATTTTTGGGTCGTTTAGTGGGGAGAATGATGCCAAACATCACCCTCCACCAAACTTCTCATAAAATATATTTGTTATAATTTTTTATATTACAAGTGTTTAAAAAATGTTTATCATAAACTTTTTTACTATGATTGTTTTAATGTTTGGTTATTTTTTTCAATATTAGTTTGAATTTTTGTCTTATAAAATATTTTATAATGTTTATTTTATATGTTTTTATTTTAAAAGGTTTGTTTTAGTTTTTATTTTATAGTATGATTTTTTAAATATTTTATTTTTAATTAAAGTGTATTTTTATTTGTTTAAAATATGGTTTTAAGAAAAAAAAATTAATACTATTTTATTTTTTTATTTGTTTGAATGGTTACTTTATTTACAAATAGATAATGGATTTATGTTTATTAATCGTTTTCAATGTATTTTTTATTTTTGTTTTAATAGAAAAGTTTTGTTTATTTTTTTAAAAGAGGTTTTTTATTTTTTTGGTTTAAAATGTTTTTAATTTAATTTTTTATTTTCATTTTTTTTATTTAGTTTTTAAGATTTTATTTGAAACATTTGTCTAGCTTTTAGATCATAGTTTCTAAAATGTTATAATTTTAAGCTCAAAAAAAATAAATGAGTGTTACTGATAGTACCTCTTTTTTTATTTTGTAGTTGGCTTTGAGATTTTGGTTCCAAGGGTACCAGTT
This sequence comes from Picea sitchensis, assembly GCA_010110895.2. Classification (NCBI taxonomy): domain Eukaryota; kingdom Viridiplantae; phylum Streptophyta; class Pinopsida; order Pinales; family Pinaceae; genus Picea; species Picea sitchensis. Next base: position 255,263 of record SNQJ01S0022097.1, on the reverse strand, counting down.
GTCAAGGGTATGATTCTAAAAAAATTATAAATTTTATCTATAGGGAAAAAGAGGCTACTACTAGGAGAGTCACTTTTCGATTCAGAAGTCGATTTTAAGGTTTTGTTTGCAATGGTATTGATTGTCAAGTCCAGAGGTTTCAAAGAAATTGTAGTTTTAACCTTGAAAATAAAAAATGATGTTGTTGTTAGAACCGGTTTTTGATTCAAGGGTTGATTTTAAGGTTTTTGTTGACAACATTGTGATGTTGTTAAGGACATAGTTATAAAAGGTGTTAATTTTAACACGAGAAAAAAAAAGTTTCTACCAGTAGCTCCACTTTTTGAAATGAGGTTAAAAATAGCCATTAAATGTGACCTTTAAAAAATGAGAACTCTAGAGGGTTCTCGTTAAGTTGGTAACTATGTTTCTTAACCACCTTGCAAAAAAGGGGTGCGACCGGTAGCACCATTTTTTGAAACGAGGATAAAAAATGTGACCTCTAAAAAACGAGAACTTTGGAGAGTTCTCGTTAAGTTGGTAACTTTGTTCTTAACAAATAGCAGAAAAAAAACTTGGGTAGGTGTTATATTCTTTGCATGTTTGTGGGGGGGTGCGTCAGATTTGACAACTGTGTCTAACAATCCCATCACTTGCCACTCTTTGTGGAAATGTGTTTTGGGAGCTACCCAAGGGGGGGTCCCAGGGAGGCCCATGATTTCCCCCCATGGTTATTCAAAGTGTTTAGCTCTGGGGCAGTGCCCCAAAAACAATTTGGGCAGTTTTTTCTATTTAGCGTTTTTTCGCTATTTTTAGTGGTTTTCTAAATCAATCCCGGATTAAGGGATTAGGGTTTTGGTAGATGTAAAATACCTAAAATAGTATATATATTGTATTGTGAATGGTGAAATTGATACAATGAAGAGTTGAGAAGTGTGGCACTAAGGAAGGTTGGTTTTCTTTCGGTTAAGGGTTTCTAGAGTAAATATTTGTGTATTGTGCATGAGTCTTTGATTAATTTATGTTTTTCTTAAGAATCTGTATGCATTGCCTTACTTTGAACATTTTTAAAACTTACAAAAAAATGGGGTTGGTACTTAATGATTGAAAATCCTTCGGGGTGAAATTGATTCTCTCCCTGTCAATGGTCAGAGCCTCAAGCGATACTTCACTTAGCTAGTCCAAGTGAGTAGTTTGTACCATAGAACATTTCTCTTTTGTTTTGATTTATTGCATTTTTATGTTCTTTTTTTTTGGTGTCTCTTTATTAACATATTGTGTCAATAATTGAATGTAGATATCTTTGTTGGGGTTATGGATTCTTACTAGCATAAGAGCATGGTCTATGATATTGGGGTGACTCTATTGGGGCTATGGATGCTTGTTGGCAGTGGAGCAACACCAAAAGGGTAATAAGGTTACTTAGATACTACAAATAATTTTCCTCCTATTAGGGGTAGCATCGGATTTGGTTTCTTCTTCAAAACATGGATCATTAGTTAATGGTATGAAGGATGGAAAATCAGACAAATCCCCATGACAAGTTATGATAAATCCATGAATCATATATATATAAATTTGTTAATAATTCTTGATTTCTATTTTATATTATAAATTTTCTCACCTGAAAATAATTTGTTTTTCTCCAAAGGTATAATTAGATATTATGGTTTCTCCTAGTGAATTGCCATTTATTGAGTACACAATACACCCTAAAAAAATGGTGTTTTTGGGAACTGTAGATTTTAACCTTGTACAATATTTACTGCAAACAAATTTTCAATAAAAGAACATAAAAGATACAATGGAAAATACAAACATTACAAAGATATTTTCCCCCTAGAAACCCAAACCAGGAAAACCAACATATTCTATATTCATTCATAATAATACATTTTTACAATATAATATACATATAGGAGCCAGCGACATCTGAAACCCTAACCCAGTGACCTGGATTAGTCAACAACCCTAATTCCTTAACCAGAAATAGAAAACCATTGGCAAAAACCGTGTGCCAAAAAACCTCCCAACAATGGACACAAAAATCGAGGTAGCACGAAAAATGAGGAAAAAATGTGACACATTTTCTGAGGAAAAAAAGATTCTTGGGGGCATTGTGCCTGCCAAAACGTAGAAACTACTTCTCATGAAAATAATATAACACATACCCAACATTCTCCCACTTGTTTTTTTCTTTGCATACAGAGGGTTGCATGGTTACATAGTCAACAATCCAGGGAAGCAATGCCCATGGATCCTCTACACCAAGAGAACTTCTCAGTTCTCACAGATTTTTTTAATGAATCTACAACATTCTTCAAAGTGTCCACCTTCATCAACAACACTTTATTTCCTTCAACCATGTCTCTCACAAAGTGATATTGAATATCAATATGCTTTGTCTTTGAATAATAAGTTGGGTTCTTCGCCAGAAAAATTGCACTCTGACTGTCACAATCTATCCTTATAGCTTGTTGTACCAACCCAATACCTGAACACAATATTTGAAACCATAGTGTTTCCTTAATTTCATGAGTGGTTTCCATGTATTTAGCTTCTGTGTTGAAAGTGCCACAACAACCTGTCTTTTTCTCATCCAACTTATTGCTCCTCCAAACAGGTTAAACACATACCCACTTGTAGATCTCCTACAATACAAATCTCCATCCCAGTATGCATCCACAAAGCCATGTATATCCAACACTCTATCCAATCTCGGTCTTCCTTGGTAGCACAATCCATAGCTAGTGGTGCCACGCAAATACCTGAAAACCCTTTTTACTGTTGTCCAATGCTCCTTCTCTTGTTTTGACATATACTTGCTCAAAACTCCCACTGTATGTGAAATGTATGGTCTAGTACATACCATTGCATACATCAAACTTCCAACTGCACTCGCATATGGAACACGGGACATGTACTCCTCCTATTCATGTGTCTTGGGACACTGATCCGTAGATAACTTTACATCAACAGGAATAGGAACCTTGAACGGTTTACATTCCTGCATATTAAACCTCTGCAATATTGTCTCGACGTGTTTTCTCTAATTTAACCATAGTTTCCTCTTTTTCCGATCTCGTTTAATTTCCATTACCAAAATGAAATTTGAAGCATAGAGATCCTTCAAGTCAAATTTAGAGGACAACTGAGTTTTCACATCCTAGATAATCTCCTTGTTGTTTCCTATCAGCAACATGTCATACACATACAAGACCAAATAAATCAAATGATCACCAATGAATTTAAAATACACACAGTGATCCTCTTTGCTTCTTGTGAAGCCAAGTCCCAGCATATAAGTATCAAATTTTTGATACCACATCCTTGGTGGTTGTTTAAAACCATACATGGACTTTTTCATCTTGCATACCAGCTCCTTCTTTCCCTTCACAGCATAACCTTTTGGTTTCTTCATATAGATTTCTTCTTCCAGATCGCCATGTAGGAATGTTATCTTCACATCCATCTGTTCTACTTAAAAATCAAATGCAATAGAAAAAAATAATAGAAATATTATAGAGGTTAACTTGGAAGCAGGAGAAGAAATCTCACCAAAATCAATTCGCTCAACTTGGGAATAACCCTTTGCTACTAACCGAGCTTTGTATTTCTCCACTTTTCCTTCTGCTTTCAGATTATTTTTAAATACCCATTTGTTTCCAATGGGATTTCTTCCACTCGACAACTCCACTAGATCCCAGGCCTCATTCTTATCCAAAGCTACCATTTCTTCGTCCATGGCCCTTTTCCAGAGATTTCCATCCTCTAAATCCACTTCCTCCCTGACAATTCTAGTATTATCATCAATAATAGACAAAGAAAAATTTGAACGAAAATCAGATGGAGTATACCTTTACGATAGCCTTCTTTATCAAACCGATCTCCTCAATATTGGAGTATGAGGATCTTCTACTTCTTATTCTTGTTCTTCTGTAGAGTTTGATTCATCATCCTTTAAAACAAACTCTATTTTCTCCGGTTCTTCCTTACTTAGTAGGACTTCTTATTTAACAACATCCTTCATTTCTCTAAATACCACATCTTGGCTATACACTACCTTCTTAGTTTATGGGTTCCAAATCTTATAACCTTTGAGACCATCTTTATATCCAATAAATATACACGTTTCATCCTTCTTATCTAGCTTACTCTTATTTTCCTTTGGAACATGAACATATGCATCACAGCCAAATACCTTGAGATGTGTGAGAGAAGATTTCTTACCAGCCCATACCTCTTGTGGAGTCTTGTCATCTACCACTGATGAGGGTGATTTGTTGACCAGGTAACATGTAGTACCCACTTCCTCTGCCCAGAATTCTTTCCCTAACCCGGCACCACTGATCATGCACCTTGATTTTTCCATCGGCATCATGTTCATCCTTTCTGTAACTCCATTATGTTGAGGTGTATATGGAGTAGTCTTCTACCTTTCTATACCTCACTTCTTACATAATTATTCAAATTCATTCCTATAGAACTCTTCTCCATTATCTGTCCTCATCACCTTAATTCTCTTCTCTGTTTGATTCTCAATAAGAGCCTTAAACTCTTTAAACCTTTCAAAGACTTCAAATTTACTCCTGGGGAAATATATCCAAGTATTCCTCTAGAAGTCATCTATAAATGAGACATAGTACATAGATTTTCCCAATGATGGGACCGACACAAGTCCAAAAATATCACTGTGAAGTAGTTGTAAAATTCCTTCTGCCCTCATTACACCAGAAGAAAATCTTACCTGATTCTACTTCCCATATACACAATGTTCACAGAAATCAAAATCCAGAGAGCAGTTAGACATACCTTCAACCATACCCTTATCGTGTAGTAGTCAAAGACCCTTCTCTCTGATATGCCCCAGTCTTTGATGCCACAACATAACCTTTTCTCCAAAGACTGTAGGATTTATTTCTTCTTCAAATTCAATATTAGGAACAATGGGACTATTACACCCATCACTAATAGTTCTTACTTGCATCTTATATAGAGTTCCAAACCGAACTCCTTTCAAAAACACCATTGCTCCTCAAACCATCATGCAAGTTTCCATTTCAAATATTGTTTTTACCCCTGCATCGTCCATTTTTATTACAGAAATCAAATTTATGTCCAAACCTGGGATGTGAATAACACCAAGTAGTGTTCTAATCCTTCCATCTATGAGCCTCAACTTGAATTTTCCTCTTTCTATGATTATGGTTGAATCATCACCGAAGAAAACATTACCTCCATCATACCTTTCATATTCACAGAACCACTCCCTATGGGGAGTCATATGAAAGGATGCATCTGAGTCAACTAACCATGCCTCATGATATACATGTGTTCTTGAAGAATCCAATCACACATCCCCTCCTTATTCCTTGGAGGTCTTTTCTTTTGTAGAAGGAGATTCTTCAAATTCCTTATTTTTCTCAACTTTGGATCTACATTGCTTCTTGTAGTGCCCTTCTTTTCCACATCTCCAACATACCTTTACAAACTTTCTGGGAGATTTAGATCTACCCTTATACTTAGATCTCCCACTTGAGAACTTAGATCTATTTCTTTCATGTGAGCATCCTCTTGCAAATAATGTGTATGTCCTCTATCCTTCCATATTCTTTCGTCCCATCTCCTGTGACAACAAGGATGAGACCACTTCATCAAAATTCAAGGCAATTGTATTTCTACCTATGGCCACAACCAGACTATCCCACGAGTCTGTTAAAGAACACAGTAAACTGATACACTTATCTTCATAGGAAATTTTAATCTCAACAGATACTAACTAACTTACCATAGTATTGAAAGCGTTCAAATGCTCTGCCACCGAGTATCCATCTCTCATCCTCAAATTATACAGCTTCTTTCTCAGGAATAGTTTATTTATTAGGGACTTAGACTGATGCAACTTCCCCAACTCATCCCATAAATACTTGGTTGTAGGTTCCTCTGACACATTCAGTAATACTGAATCTGAGAGACACAGTCGGATTGTGCTCTTCGCCTTATGATCCAACTTTTTCCAGTCATTTGTTGAAGTTCCTGTAGGTGCAGTACTTGGATCTATCATGATCCATTGATCTCTGTCCACCAACAAATCTTCCATATTGAGCTTCCACAACTCAAAACTTTTCCCATTAAACTTCTTGATCTCCATTTTTGAATTGCTTGCCATTTCTTTTCACCTGAAAAATCAATACCATAGATCTCCCACAGTAACAAGGATTATCACAGTCCCGATCCAAACCCTTGACCACAAAGGTACCCCCCTGAAGCCAACGAATATCTGATACCAAATGTAGATTTTAAACTTGTAAAATATTTACTGCAAACAGATTTTCAGTAAAATATTAGAAAAGATACAATGGAAAATACAAACATTACATAGAGATTTTTCCCCTGGAAACCCAAACCGGGAAAACCAACATATTTTATATTCATTCATAGTTATACATTGTTTAGAATAAAATGTACATATAGGAGCCAATGGTATCCAAAACCCTAACCCAATGACCTGGATTAGTCAACAACCCTAATTCCTTAACCAAAAATAGAAAACCATCGACAAAAACCATGTGCCGAAAAACCGCCCAACAATGGACATGAAAATCGAGGAAACATGAAAAACGAGGCAAAAATGCGACACCTTTCTCGACGAAACCAAATTCTCAGGGGCGTTTCCCCTGCAACCCTCCAAGGGGAGGCCTAGCAACCCCCCCTACACGCCCGACGCAACATAGACACTACTACTTGTGCAAAAAATATAACACATACCCAACAGGAACCACTTTTGTTTTATAGGTTTTTGTTCTCCAAATTGTTGATATATTTCATTATTCTTGTTTTCATTTAAAATAATATTTCACTTTTTCACCTAAAAACACAAAAAAAAATGCATTTAAAAAAGGAAATAAAAATCGAATATATAAGAAAATTAAAGGAGACTAAAAGCACTATTTCCCAAAGTATCTATAGGCTTTTTGGAAATTGCAAGAAACTTGTAGAAAACACTTTTCTTTAAGTTCCAACATCGATGTGCAATTTTCCTCAAAAGGTCGATAGGTCTATAGGGGGTCGAAGAAAAGGTAATCACTATCAAGTTTGTAACAAATAACATTCATGCCAAAATCCAATAAAACCAAAGGAATGTTCCTTGAATATGTGATGGGGGGATGGTAAAAGGGTTCAAAACAACACAAGATCTAAAACCTTTGATACACTTTATCACCAACTCTCAATAAACATATAAAGTGAATCGATGGTCAAATTAGTGGTCAATGATAAGGTTTCCTGAACATTTCTTTTGAAGCTCTGAAAGAGTATTTGAAGGAATATTATTTTCAGAGGTTTACTATGAAAGGTTAATAAATTACTATAGAGGATGTCAACACAATTTATATGAACTCTGATAAGAGAAACAAAGTGTGTCGATGGGACTGAGAGAATATGCCCAGAATATTCTTTCACGAGTTCAAAAAAAGGTGTCAAATAACTTATTTTTTTAAACCATGGATACACTCAATTTCCGATCTCCAATAAAAATAACAAATCACGCCAATTGAAACAATTTTTGAAAGTGTTGATATGAATAGAAATAAATACATGTTGTTGCATCAAAGCTAGTTTAAATTCAAATATAGCAGTTAATTGTTACATTTAAACCAACGGATCTATAGGATCCTACCGAAATGATTGAGATTGTGTCTTGGATTTAGTCCTAGGTACTTTAAATTAAAGCTCATGTTGTTATTTACGTCATTTTCATGATTTTTCCAAGAATTCGTTATAGAGAAGAATTGTTCTTTGAAATCGATTTGAGAGTTGAATCATGAAAATAAAAATCAGTTTGTTTGGTCTTTTGCATCCTCAATTCTAGTAATTTTTATATAAATCATATTATGTCAAAATCCTTCTTCAAACACATTCATGCACAACATTTTATCATCTGTATTTCTTTTAAATTTGGATTCAAAGCAATAGATATTGTCCTAATGAATGGTTTGAATGGTTTCTTTTATAGGGAAAATGTCGCCAAGAAGAACCACCACCCAACAATCTCCAAAAACACCAAAAGAAAATGGGGGAGAGCTTGGGGAATCTTCTACTCCAATATTGATAGAAGGAACAGAGCCACCAAAGAATGTAGATTCGATTATTAGGGTGCCTTGAAAAATGTCTTCGCATATACATCATTATATAGGGACAGCAAGATGACCATTGGAACAAATTTTCTCTTCCATGCATGGAATGAATTATTCATTAATATTAGGGATGAATATTACCACGCATCAACACCATAAAGTGACCCAACTATCAAATAAATGAAGAAAAGGTTTTCCCAAATGTTCGTCGCTCTTAGTTACATGTGGTTGTAGCAAGGGCTCCATTTTTTCCTTGCATTGAATTGGAATGGATCATTATCCATGCTAACAATAAGAATTGTATAATCAATAATTAACAATGGTAGTGTATAGGCACATTTATCCCTCTAAAAATCAATAAGTATTACAATTTGTCGGAACTAGACATCTTACTCAAAACAGATTCTGTAACAGCATTTCATAGGGAACATGATGTAGTAAATATAGTGGTTAGTTTGTGGAAGGAGGAAAAGAAATTCTCCAATCACTCTGTAGGGTGATACACTATCACGGGATTGTGGGAACCTTATATGTATGTCATGTTCATGATTTTAAAGTTGTATGGGGAGAAGGATTGCTTAGATCTCACTGAGGCTTGGGTGTCGTTAACATACACAATAGCCACTATTGAGAAAATGTACAATCGGTGTGCCATCATTTCCAAGCAGATCAACAGCAAAAATGAGTAGACTCAAAAACCTCTTCTAGGTGAAATTCCTTCACTCTACATGGACTATTACTTATTAGATGTTACGTGTGCCCAAAACATTTTCTCTGAGATGAATCTCAAATGGAATATGTCGGAACCCCATGTTCACATATATTTCAGCACACTATAGGAAAATAAGTACAAGAAATCGTATTCTATGATATGTGACCTATTTTTGGCTCATATATATTTCATAATATTCCTCCAAGAATGTCCAAGGTTTTCAAAACAAGCGAAGAAGATTCTCTCTCATATTAGCAACTAGTATATTGAAGAAAAATATACCTATATTGGGATTTTTTTAGCAACTATCCCCCCTCACCTTCTTCCCATGTATGTCTTTGATAAGGTTGTGTTAGGGGATATTTTCTACCAGACCATTCTTTATGGTTTTAGTTCTTCTCTGATTAAAGGAAAGAATATTGTTTTTATTCTCTATGGTTTCCAACTTGGGTATTATGTTGTTAAGGACACCCCATAGGCAAGATATGAGGGTTTGAGTCATGTGGAATATAGGTTTTATCCGAGAAGATTCAGAATACATGACCCAAATATTTTGGTACCCAAGCATTCTGAATAGTTCACTTATCATTGGAATTATTCCCATGAAAAATGGGAAGAGGAAGCATTTATATAATATGCACACAACAAAGCTCAAGTTTTGAAGAGAAAATCTACTCATAGTCTCACGATCTTCAAAACCCTTTCTCTAGACCAACATATGGAAGTTTTGACCCAAGGGATTACAGCTGAAAGAGAGGAAGAAGAATATATGAGAGATAAATAAATTTAGTTGAAGCAATAGACCGAGCATCAAGCCATCGAATAAGAGAAAAATAGGGCATCCCAAGAACAAGAACTTTAGTGAAATATTGAGGAAGAATTTCATAGGAAACAAGAAGAAGAATTTTCTCAAGAGGAACTTGTTGATACTGAGAGGGGGGTGACTCGGTATCAAGTACAATTTAAAACATTTTTCAACTTATACTTAAACCATTCAATTATATCCAATGAGCAATGAACAATAGTATAAGAGTTACACCAATACACCATAATAAACCATGCACAATATATGAGAAATAATCAATAGTTATTGTTCAAGGGAAGTAATGACTTCCAAAGGTAGCTACAACTTCCAAATATAAAGGGAGGGATAAACCACCAAGAGGAAGATACAATCCTCCAATATCAAGAGAGGGTTTACCTCTCGATCATT
>SNQJ01S0022097.1:220790-235072 GCA_010110895.2 Picea sitchensis | reverse complement strand
AACATTAGGGCCGACCTGACACTTTCTTATTTTGTAATTCTTTTCTTTAATTATCTTCAGGGCCGACCTGTACTTCCTTCTTCAATTCACTTTGTCATCTTCAAAAATTCATTTCTCCTCAACCATGAAGATCCACGTGACATGCCACCTACCACCGAAAACAAGATGATGTATATTATCCATCCATGGGTGTTTTGTATGCATGTGCATTTTCCTTCATGTCCAAATAGCTTCATCAATCTTGTGGTCCAAAACCAATGACTAGGGTTGATATCAATGACAACAACCAATCTTCCAACAGAACTTGACCAAAGAAGGAGAAAAATTGAGGTAGAACAAATAATAAAGGATTTATAAGAAAGAAAGAGTATAAGAAAGGGATGTTGAAGAAATGACAAGAGAACTAGAATATCTCAGGTATCAAGTTCAATGCTATAAAGACACTATTGAAGCTATATTAATCCCAAATGAATATATTTTAAGGGAGCAAAAAATATATAGGTTAATAAGGGATGCATTTCTAAAAATGGTTGCATATTACCAGGAAGAAAACTTATTATACTGTGTGGCATATAAAGACATGCTCAAGTTGAGTGATAAGGGAGATAAAGTCATGGATGAAATTGAGAACATTAGACAAATCCATAAGGATAGAGGTGGGGAAGATCACGACATTATAATTTTTACAGATGATATTATAGCAAGGATGCTTGGAGCCACAAAGTACTAGGTGCATTTAGAGATAAAAAAAAAATCAGAATGGAGGAACAATCATCAGCTTTCCTTAAATCATGGGAAAATATGAATAAGGCCATGAGAGATCTCCGACTATTGAATTTTGGGTCACTAGATGACTTTTAGGGTTTAGAAGATGTAACGTTCGAGTTCCAGGAAAGTGATTGGAAATATGAGGAGGATATCAAGGGAATGACTACAATGGAACATGGCTAAGTGATGAAGTATTCGGTCACCAAATTCAAGGCAGTTGATAAATTGAAGTGATTGATTCCGAGGATAGGGAAATACATGTATTAGTTCAGAGAGATGAGGGAAACTCTTAGTTTTCCAATGGATAAACAATGGTTCCCTTACATGAATATGTGTGAGGATTTGTTCACTCAATGGGTGGCCTATGATGGAAATAATGCAATTAGTGATTCACCTAGTTTGCACACGTCATCTTAACATGTGAGTTTCTTTTTAGACATTTCAATTTTGCATGAAGTAGTATTTACTATGTCAAGTTAGCCATTAATGTTCGATGGGATGTGTAGTACAAAAATTAACACAACAAGATCTGCAAAATTCTATCGTCATGATCAATATTTGATTTCCTTTTTACCCTCTAAGATCTCTCATATCACAGAAACCCATTCAAGAAATGAAATCATTCCATTTTCTTAGTGATAAGTGACATTCTCCTCTGATACTTGGAAGTATTGTGTGACCAATTATCCTACACAGCAAGAAAAGTTTAGTTTCCTATATTATTTATGGTAAGTGGCACCAGTCACATTGGTAATGGTGTCAATTATTCGTATGGTCGTGTAAAATCCATAGTTTCATCCTTCTCCTTGGCCTAATTAATTCTTGGATAATGAATACCACCTCATGTTCCTAAATTTTGTTGGTTGGAAGTAAAATGCCTCTAAGGAAGAATTTGGTTTGTAAATCTATGAGGAAACCAAGGACAAGGGGTAGAGAACTGGAAGAGGGGTCTATCTCAATGTTGCCTCGGGAAGGGGAACCACATACTATGAAGGGATCAGAATTGTTCATCAAGTTACCACTGAAGAAACTAGCTACACAAGTACCTTTGTATGGAGACATAAGGCCCAGTGGTGGACGCATCGGAACAAAAGCACATATCCCCAACTCGAATGATATTTTTATCAATTTTAAGGATTATAATTACCTAGAATCAATGCCACATAGCGAACCTAATCTCATAGTTGTGGATGAAGAGGTCTCTCAAAACATTAGGTGATCCAGGTTTCACTCAGCCGCGGAAAGGGTTGTAGTGTTTCCTTGTATTGAAGAAGTAGACTGGATCATAAACCACACAGACTGTAGAAATCATATGATTAATAACAAGAAGGGAGAGTGCATTGGAGCCTTTCTCCCATAGGATGTTACTAGATATTACAATTTCAATGCTTAAATAATATTTCTTAGGATATTTAGATACTTAGGAGTTGGTTAATTTTAACTTGGTATAATGTGTTTTTATAGGTAACGAGTGTTTCTTTAGTGTGCTTTTGTAACTAACTAATCTGATGGTCATGGTTACGTTCGAGACATAAAATAATTTAACGGCTCATATTCTCCTTGATACTAATGGCACTTGAACTTTGGCTTAACATCTCTTGATGATAGATTATGAGATATTTTTATGTAGACTATTTTCTTTTTGCATTAATATATTGCCTCAAGTGATTGCATTCACTCAGACCATTGACTATTTATCTCATTGATGGTTTAAACATGTGTCCACTTATGTACCAATATTTGAGATATTTCTGTGTGAGTTTTTCTTAAGGTGTTCAACCTATGTGCATATAACCTATTTATTGAACATAGTATCGAAGCTCCTATGAATACCTACTCCCATTCTTGATCAAGATCATGAGCATGTGTCATTCCATGCAAGAAAGTACTTCTAAACTATGTTGTTTATCAGTGTTTATAGGTTGATTAAACCCCTCTAATACATCTAGAGCATCATTTCCAGTTGGAAACCCATTTTGTTTCATATGAAAAGGTTTATGTTTACCCGAGCTACAATCATTTGCATCAATAGAGAATATAGTTTAATTTTAAAGATTTTTAAAAATTTTAAAAATTTTCAATTTAGTTTTTTTGTTTGTATTTCTGATTTTATTTCTTTCTAATATGTATATGTTGTTTTTCATACACCTTGTGCGATCTTGAAAAATCAGAAATGAAAGAAAGTGTTCTCTAATATATGTATGTTCTTTTCCCTACATCTTGAGTGATCTTCACAAATCAAAAATAGAGAGGAAAATTTGTGTTTTTTAGGCATATTAACTTAAATCAACCCAGAGCAGCAAAAAACAAGGATTTTTCGATCATCATGCACTTCAAAGAGGTCTCAAAAAAATAAAAATAAAAATAAACTTGATCCTTTCTAACATTTGTTATATATTTTGTAATAGATCACTTGGTTGAAAGTTGCTTTCTTGAAATAGAGGTATTTTTGGTGCAAAATCGAGACCAAGGTTCTCAGCGGTTACAAACAAAAATATTTCGTTGTAGTCTAGGAACGTTGGAATTTTCAACCCTCCGCAAGGGAAGGAGGTCTCACCCAAAGCGTAGACGAAACTTGTATGATTAAGGGAGTTATAAAGAATATGCCATCATATCTATTTTTACAATATTCAGATCCATAAATTAACCATTGAAATCAGGTTGTGACAACATTCAGATAATAACAGGAAAGAAATAAAAAAATACATAACAACACTACAGATCCATTCATAGCATAGCAGGTAACCATAAAACAAATTTTGAGGCCCTGAACCACATCATTTTATTAGTTGGAACAACAAAAAATACTTCATACATTTCGAATATGACATATCATGCCTCAAAACACATAGATCTTCAATACATTATCCCACTATGTGAGATCCAACTCTTACATCTTTAGATAATTCTCTTACAGGATTCATTATAGACTTAGGATTCACCTCAAATGCAACAGTGGTACCAACTAAGATGAGTGCAATAATTGGCCATTACAATAGGAACCCAGACCAAAAGAACAATTATAACAACAACAGTATCAATCAACCTACACCAGACAATGCCTGGCCATACTAATAATAACATTAACCCTTTCTCTTTACATTTTTGTTTTATTTTATACTTGTGTGCCTTTGACAAAGTTGATTGATTAAATCAAATCTGCTTTTGTCCACGCATGATATTTCTTTGATCATCCCGCATTATTTCCTTTTCCACCACTTTTGAGGCTTCCAGTTTTCATGCAATGCATTTGACATTTTCCATTGCTTACTCATACTTATCACTTTATCCAAAACAAAAGGGCCCAATAGGCCCCGAATACAACTATTGACTCCCCCCAAGTCAACCTTTCGCTTCTTTACCAGGGCTTTCTTCAAATTAAAGGACCAACTCTGGTACAATCTATAGGGCTTGCTGGCAGAAATTGTCATACTATTGCAAGCAGTGTTTCCATTTGCAGACCAAAATATATGCACCTGCAACAAATTCTTGAGCTACAAAAACATCTTATTCTTGAGGTTTAGTGGAGAGAAGAGTGTATCATTCAGTATCTACCAAGGAATTCACTTGATGCATATGAACATATGTAGTTTTTACTGCAAGCTTGAACTCATGGAGCTCTTCCTTGGCAGTTTGGGTGACTTCAAACATTTAATCAAGCTAATTGTCATCTTCTCTAATATCTTGGAATTTGTCCTATTGTGCAATGGGATCTGTGATGGCCTATGCCTCTTCATGCATCTTCTGAATTGGGGCTCTTAATTATTCAACGAGTTTATTTTATCTCTCCAGAAGACCAAGCCAGTCATTGACAATAGTAAACATTTGGTTGTATTTCCCAACATTTTTATGAAGGGAAGACCAAATGGAATCCCCTTTCGCAACCACTTGTGTGATCTTCTATAGCATAGCCTTAGGTTTCTCCTGCTCTTTCAACCAAATTGCAACCATTTGTTGTTGTAGGTTGTTTGTCTTCTCGACCAATTGGGACGATGCATCTGCAAGGAGTTTGAAATGTTTCATTGGCGCAACAGGAGTAATATCATTTGGCATATGACAGGAATCCTATTGGAACATAGGCCAAACTTCAACTAACTTACCAGAGACAAAATCAAGTGTTGATTGAGCATGTTCATCCAAGTTGTATGCTTGATATTAGTCCTTTGATACTATTGCTAAGTCCTAACACAACTATTGTGTCTGATGCGTTAGATCCTCATTGGCCTACTCTATAGAAACAATATGTTGCTCAATATGGGAAATTGAGGCATGCATAACATTCAACAACTATGGGGTGGACCAGGTCATAAAATGTTCACTAGTGATGGACTGATATTTAGGTTTCCTTGAGGCAATTTCTTGGACACTTGCAATTGATCTCTCGGAGGAGCTAGGGGTATTGGCACCATAAGAACCTAGAGAGGTATCTTGAAATGTATGATAAAGTCTCTCTTGAACATCATGGGGAAGCAAGGAAACAACCTATGTGCGCTCTAGACGCAGTTGTAAGATTGTGCAACACTGGTGAGGATCCTAGAGTAAGGGTTCAACCTTCTCATGAATGGAACAGGTGTTATGGGAAGAGTTGGTTTCTTAAATAATGTCTATGGGAATATGTGGAGGATCATGTAGTGATTGAGATACCTCTTATGTGGATTTTTATAGCTTGGGATTGGGGAAATTCACTTGCAGAACATTTAACAAGGGAAAGGGAATAGTAGCATCACTGCCATATTCTGCAACTAAGGGGTCAATTGTCTCATGTTCATCCATTCCAGAATTAGTATGAATAGAGGATGGTTGAATGACAGGTTGAACATTCACATTAGATGTAGTTTTGGGGGAAGAGTGTCTTCAACAATCGGGGTAGAATGGGTTTCTAATATAGTGAAAACGGAGTCATCAATGATTGTGATAATGGGGATAGTGGATGGAGGAGGGGTGTTGACACTCGGAACTGAATTGGGTTGCATGCAAATCAATCCCAAGGCAACCTCAAACCACTTTGGATTGGAAGCTGCCCCCCCCAACCTGAGAGGGATCTCTCGAACATTGTCACAATATGATCTTCAGTAAGCGCGAAATGGTGGGCAGATTTATGGGTAAATGATGGTCTTGGATTTTTAAAGTTTGGGGGTTAAACCAGGGAAATGGTCCATTGGGCATGGAGTCAAGTGAAAACCGAAGAAAAGAGATAATAACGGTGAGCATAGAACTTGCAGAAAGTGAGGCAAAGTAAGTCTATCTTTCAGCGATTGATAATCATGATGTGGTAGCAGAAAAAGAAGAGGAAAGGTCATCACAGTGAAAGCATCTATCAAGGAGGAATTTTCACTACGATAATTTTAGAAGAAAACAAACGAAGGCTGATAACTAGATGCAGAGCGCTTATCTCGAACGAATTTTGATCAGTCACCATAGAACGCAACACATATTTATCAACTGTGAGTAAGGAGCATGTAAAATGAATTCCAAACAAATTTAACACAGTTGAAATGGGGAAGAGATAAACAATGTGATAATGACAACACATATATATCAACTGTGGGTAAGGAGCATATAAAATGAATTCCAAACAGATTTAACACAGCTGAAATAAGGAAGAACACACTGAAAGAATCGACCGTGCTGAATCTCACAGTCTCAAGTAAATACATCATCTATATTACTCCAATTCGGATTTACAAATTAACTCGGCATACAAATGAACCCCTCTTCACAAGAGGTTTTTCCTAGCTCACCCCTGCGCCCCCTCTTCGTTGGCCTCCTCGAACGATTATTTAACTACTCTCACCCTCTCCATCCGTTACATAACTCCTAACTCAGCGTTTAAAAGAAATTTTTGTTTGTTCCTAGAAAATATGAAACGGTTTGTCTTCTGGAACTGTGTGACTGCCAGATGTTGTTTAGTGAGCAGTTTCGACAGTTGGAGTTGATTCGGTTGAACGAACTGAAGTGAACGGTTTGAATCACCACTTTTTCTTCGTTAATAAAATCTATCATACATTATTTGTGATAACGGCTGGCCAGTGCACATATGACCCACTAAACTGTATGATTATTATTTTCTGGAGCATGAATAATTATTTATCCCTCCAACGTTTATTAGGCATCGAATTTTCCCTTTAGGTGGCTTACATAATTCCTAATTCATCATCTCTGTAGTGTTGTTTTAGGACTAAGTTTTAATACAGCTCGCTCAGATTACCTGCCACAACATAATCATAGACTGGATCCGAAGGTAAAGTATTAATAAGCACCGCAAAAAGTGATACTCTCCTCCGTCAATCTCATAACGTAAGAATGAGTGCCAGAAGCTGCACCGTTATGCTGGAAACGTGTAATCTTTCCAGATCTCTCATCAACACTCACGAACACATCCAATCCCCTCTGGTGATCAAACAGCGGATTCCCCGCCACGCTCCCACTGCTAGACGGCATCGGAGCATTGAGCATGGCGTCTACCATCTCTTTCTTCAGAATTGCAGGCCGTCGAAGCCCGTCAATGTGATCCACAAACCTAACAAGATCGCCCGCGCTTCTAGTCCATGCAGCATATGAGTCTGAACTACTGTAATCCATTAATCCATAGCTTGTATTCACGAATCCCTGCCCAGGAAATATTGAAACAATGGTGCGTCTGCACCATGATTCCGTAAAAACGAACTTCGTTGTGAGCCAGATGCTCCAACATGGAATGTCCCAACTTTATCTTCCTAATTCCCAGTGGATGGAAGATGTGTTTCTGCACATATTCACCGTAATTCATTCCAGTGGCTTTCTCAATAACTCTCCCCAGGATTAGGTACCCAAAGTTGGAGTATTCCATGGCTGAGCCCGGATCAAAATCCAGGGCTAACCCTTTCATGAACCAGATGGCTTCTGACGGTCTTAGCGGAGGCGGGAGACCCAAAGATTGTGATGCATAGAGAGTTGTTTGGATTCCGAACACATCGATTCCGGTTGAGGTTCGATTCCAGCCTCCAGTGTGTTGTAAAAGATTTTGTACAGTGATATTAAGCAGTCGCTTGTCTACAGTCGCACCAGTTGGGGGATGGAGATTCTCCAGAAAACTGAATGGCTCGTCCTCTAGACACACTTTCCCTTCCTAAACAAGCTTGAGAATGGCAGTGCCTGTAATGACTTTGGAGATGCTATTATATCTGAAAACGTGACGTTTGGTGACAAGTTCGCCCTTATCACGATTGGCCACCCCAAAAGCTTTGAAGTATTTGAGTTGGCCTCCTTTCTTTTTTCTGGATCAATGACATAGTTATTCCGTCATTTGGTGATGCCAGTCGATAGTTTAAATCCCCGAACCAGATGATTCGATCAAGAGCTCCAGAAAATGCCGGAATAACTATGTCATTGGCTCAATAAGAGCTCCAGAAAATCCATACCTGGTATCGAACTTGTCATACAAGTTGAGCTCACCCTTTTTCTTTCCATGCTTCTCTAAACCTTGGAAGCCTTTGGTGATGTCCTATCACTCCGTAGAAATACCTGTCAGCTGATGGATATCATCGACATGGATGGGATACTCTCTTTCAAACCATAAAGAGTCATTTTTCACCCGGATAATTAGAAATTTGGTACACCACAACTTCCCCCGTGGTGCCGAAAATGGTAGATCCCGTAGACTCATCAAAATGGAATCCCTAAGTGGCACATATGAATTTTTCCACTACAACTATATCTCTCCAAATGGTAGGGCCAAATAGTTCATATATGTATCAACCTTCATTTGTGGAAACAAGTGATCCATATTTATGAGTGGAACGAAAGGAATAATAGAATGAATACAATAACACATAGATACTGAGAACGAAAACAAGCATCCAATAAACAATAACTTCTATTGAATCAATAAAATAGTCTGAAACTGTAAAACTACATAACTGAAAACAACTTGCTCGAATTGTGGTAGCTATATTTGAGAAGAGATGTGGCTTCTACGTGCATCTATCTAAGAAGAATGATTGCAATGAGGCTCCAAAGGCCCTTTTAACGTTAATCATGAATGCCAAACCCCTAGACATCCAAAAACCTAACCCTAGGAGATGAAATGCCAAAAGTTTTGTGAGCCCTGATGGGTAAGTTGGTACCTCAACTTCCCAGACTCGTAACTTTTTCATACGACCTTGTTTTAGGTGCGTGATAGTCCATTGGAAAGGTATTCTCAAGAAATACACATTAGGATGTCAAACGTTGACTCTGTATATATTTTTATTGTGGAAAGACAAAAAAACATTGTTTAGCACCTCAAAATGACCCTAGAAGTACAAAACGATGTGTTGACATGAAAACTTCCAAAATAATCCATTTGGATTAGGTGGGAGGCCACCAATATCCACCTAGAAGATGTGTAGGGCTTCAGACATCCCCGAAAGTGTAGAACCCACAATTACAAAGAAGTACAGAAGAACGTGTTGAACTAAAAATTGTCAAGAGGAGCGAGTTGGAATAGGTGGGTGGCCACCAATATAAACCTGGATCATCCCTCCCCCATTAGGAAGAAATGGTCCCCATTTCATTGAGTTCCCCCATCAAGTGAGGAAAATCTTGTTGAATTTGGCCCTGTGTGAGACACTTTCCTTGGTGTAGAATTGTCCATGCCTTGACAACTTGATAAAGCTGGATCATCTATTGGTGAGTGCCCTTGACCTATGTGTCCACTATCTAATCAGTGGATGCATGTTCCATGCAGTCAAGGTTGAGATTTGTTGGTGTCAGTTGTTCTACGATCTCTTAGGTGTCTAATAATAGTGTAAAATATGGCCAAAGGAGGTCCACATTGAACATTGGGTGCAAGCCAAGGAAGGGTGGAGTGTTGAGCTCAAAATTATTGCTACCCACAACCTTGGTGATAGTGTAAGGCCCATAGCAAAGTGGGAAGAGCTTCCATTGGGGCTCTGTAAGGTGCTCTTTCTGAAAATGTAACTGGACCTTATCTCCCACCTAAAATTGGTGTGGTACCCTATGTTGATCATGGTGGTTCTTGTACTTAGCATTGGATTTTTGCAAAATCTCATGGACCTGTTGGCGGAAGTGATTAATTCGTTTAATGAATCTGGTGGCTTTGTCAGCCTTAGACTAAACATCGAAATATTCTTCGTGTGTGGTTGCAAGAGGTAGTGCAACATCAATGGGACCAAAGGGTTGGAATCTCAAACCCACCTGAAATGGGTTATGGTTGGTGGAGCTATGGAGAGACATGTTGTAGTTGTGTTGAACATAGGGAAAACTCTCATCCCATGTACGCATATGCTTAGAGTTGTACATGTCTAGGATGTGCACAAGCATTTGATTAACGACCTTTGTTTGGTCATCATTTTGGGGGTGGAAAGAAGTGGATTTAGTGATCTTGGTGTCCAACAATGACCAGAGACTCGACCAAAATGTGTTAAGGAACCTGTTGTTCCAATTTGAGGTGATGGTATGTGGTATCCAAAAATGGACCCACACCCGTTTGAAGAAGAGATTAGCAGTACATGTTTTGATGCTCTTTTTGCAGACTGTGATAATGGCCATATTTGAAAATCGATCAACCACCACAAATACATAATCATTATTTTTCTTGGTGGATGGAATTCCAGACATGTAATCCATCAAGATGGATTCCCAAGGCCTCTCGGGAGTAGGAAGAGGGGTGTATAAGCCTTGATTCTTGATGGTTGGCTTGGAAATGGAACAGGAAGTGCAAGATTCGATATACTTGCTGACGTGTTTTTGAATTTTTGGCTAATAAAAATGTTTCTGTAGAATGGCCATAGTTTTCTCCATGACAAAATGTCCCACCATCCGACTTTAGTGAGCCTCCCAAATCATATTTTCACGATCACTTGTGGGAACACATAGGTGGCCCAGATGGCATAACAATCCATCCTGGATGTGAAAATCGATGACATTAGCTCCTATAAACAAGAGTTGATAGGTGGTGGCAAAGTCAAGGTCACGTTGATAAAGTTTGGGCCACTCAGATGCCTCATTCCCATAGGAATGGAGCACTGTGGTGAGTACAACAACGGGAGGGTGGCTGAGGCATTCAATGGCATGATTTGTGCTCCTTGTTTTATACTTGATGTTGATATGGAACTGTTGTACGTGTGTGGACCACTTTTGATGGCAATCGTTTTGCAACGTCCCTTATGTCTGTATGAACTATAAAGGCTTGTGATCAGTGTGTATGATTTTCTCATTTCCCAAAATGTAATGCTTCCATTGATAGTAGGATTTCACAATGGAATACATTTCTTTGTCATGGGTGGGGTATTTCCAGATAGTATCTGAGAGTGTCTCACTATGGTATGCCACTGGATTACTATGTTGAGTGAGGACTGCAGCTATAGCATAGTCGAAGGCATCAGTGTCAATATTGAATGGTTGTTGCAGATCAGGTAAGGAGAGTACTGGATCTTAGCACAAGCGATGATTTAGATCATCAAATATTTGTTGTTTTTCCTGCTCCCATGCGAAATTTTCCTTGCCACCACCCTTGGTTACTTGGCTGAGATCCCATGAAATATAGGATAATCCCAACACGAACCTTCAGTAGAAGTTGGAAATTCCCAAAAATATTTGAATCTAGGTTAGTGTGGTTGGGGATAGCCAGTCACAAATGACTTGGATCTTATCTAGATCCACATGTACCCCACGCTCCTCAACAATGTAGCCCAATTATTAGACCTTGTTCATGCCAAAGGAGCATTTTTCCAAGTTGGCATATAGCTTGTGTTACCGCAGAGTGCCCAAGACCTATTGAATATGTTGCATGTGCTCCTCCCAAGTTCTAATGAAGATGAGGATGTCATCCAAATATACCACCACAAAAATGTTTGTGAAGGGTCTCAATACATCATCCATCAATCGTATGAAATTTGTTGGTGCATTTTTTAAGCCAAAGGGTATGACCAGCCATTCCAAGAGACCTTATTTATATTTGAAATTTGTCTTCCATACATCAGTTGGTTCAATGGGAACCTGGTGGTAGCCAAAATTGAGGTCAATCTTGATGAATAACTTTTCCCCCTTGAGTTGGTCAAGAACGTCATCAATTCGAGGAATTGGGTACCAGTTCTTGACAGTGATTTTGTTTAATGCTTTGTAATCAATGCAGAGTCACCAGGCCCCATCATTATTTTGCACCAACACAATCGAGCTTCCACAAGGAGAGCAGATGGGTTAGATTTCCCCCTTTTGAAGCAGCTCTTGGATCTGGCACTTGATTTCTTCATTTTCCATCAGCGTGCAATGATAGACTGGTCTATTAGGAAGTGATGCATTGGGGGTTAGAACAATTGTATGCTTGACTTGGAAGTGCATCGGTACCCCGGTGGGTAAGGAGAAGATGTCATTGTACTCTTCCAGGACCCGGTCCACTTGATTTTGTTGCAAAGAGAGGATATGTGTAGACGTCACAGATGTGGTGGTGAATTTATGCTTATTGCAAGAACAGATCACAAAGAAGACAAACTTCTCAGTCTGTGAAATGACCTTACTGCATTGCTTAGCAGAAATTAAAGAAATAGTGGTAGTTCGTGCTACCTATGGTATCCTGTACAATTTTCTACCCAAAGTAATAATAACATTGCGGACTCTAGACTCATACACAACATGTTGCTTCCACAAATATGGTTGGCTTAAAATAACATCACAAACTCCAAGGGGAGAAATATCACACAATGCCTCGTCTTTGAAGGGCTTGATGTTGTAGGGAAGATGACATTGTTGGTTGATGCAGAGATCTCGTCCTTGGTGAATCCATTCGATGGTGTAGGGATATGGGTGTGGTGTTATCAGCACATCCATCCACTTGATGACCTCTGATGAAATCAATTTCTTCTGACTGTCGCTATCGACAATGAAATGCAGCGGAGTCCCCTTTACCCACATATGTGAGTGAAAGAGGTGTTCCCCTTCCTCTATTTATTCTGGTTCGCTTGGTTGGAATTTGGTGGTAGCAACATTGGGACTGGGCACTGGGTTCATCATCGATGATCTACTCCCCACTTTCTGGATTTGATTCGGAGTCAAAATCTTCCTCTGACTCAGAATCTTTCAGCTTGGCCACCAGTGATTTCTTGGAGCGACATTATTCATTGTTGTGCCAAGGTATTTTATGGTATTCACACCATTTTCATGTTTCCTTCTTCCACTTCTCATTACCCTTCTTGTATTGTGGCTTGGATTGGTTGTATTGAGAGTGGCCATGTTTTCCCTATCCCTTTTTTGTGGGTTGGGGTTTCCTTCCCCGTACATCGGCTATGAGGAGTTTGCAGATCCAAACTCTCACCTCTTCTGCTTAAATTTATGCTCGATCTTGGAATCATATCTATAATCCTCACCTAATGATGTGATGTCTAGAAACTCCATTTTTGTTTGAATATATCTATGCAGACAACTGTGGTATTTGAGCACCAGATGTCGTTCAGTGTCTTTGATACCCAATTTGGTGTGCAGGGTATGGAAAATATTGGTGAAATACGATATTGTCTGGTCCCTTTCCTGAAGCAACATGGTCCATCTTTTGTACTGGTCCTCATAGCTTCCAACAGGGTAGTATTGTTCTTTAATGGAATCCCCGAAGGAATCCCATGTTGGGTCAACCGCAAATAATGCAAATTCCTCTATGTCCATTTTCTCATAGTAAGTATCCCACTTGTCCTTAACATGGGGGATGACCTTGAGGAGTGAAAAAGTAATCGTTTCCTTGTTGGAAAAATTGTGGACCGAAAAATACCCTTAGAGAGAATTCAACCATTTATCTATAGCATCTTCATCTATCATTCCTTCAAATAATGGAATATCAAAATTTACTTGTACCTTGAAGGGGGTTGCATGGTCACTTGATGAAGATGTGTCTCTTGTGGGTAGCTACTGAAGTATATGTTCAAAGTTTTCCATCATTTCGTTTCTTTGTCACATAAGGGATTCCTTGAGAAACATTTTAAAAGGATCTCTGACTCCATCATGTTTCTTTTCATCCCCCATGGGTTGTTGTTAGGCTCATCGTGGCTAATCTTACAAAGGCTCGATTGGTTCGATTCCTAACTTCTTGTACCCAGATCTTGTCGAGGACATGCACGAAGAAAAATAAATGAAAAGAAGACCACTCTGATACCACTGATCTGGATTTATGAGCAGAACGAACAGAATAACACACTGAATACAATAACACAAATATACATAGAACGAAAAATGATATCCAGTGAACAATAACTTCTATTGAATCAATAAAATAGGTTGAAACTGTAAAACTGCAAAACTAAAAACAACTTGCTCGAATGGTGGTAGCTATCTCTGAGAAGAGATGTGGTTGTTACATGCATTTGTCTGAGAAGAATGATTACAATGAGGCTCCAAATGTTCTTTTAACATTACTCATGAATTCCAAAACCCTAGACATCCAAAAACCTAACTCTAGGAGATGAAACGCCAAAATGTATGTGGGCCTTGTTATCCCCGATATCTAGGGATAACTAGGAGATCATGTCTCAAGGCCCACATGGTCCTAG
>SNQJ01S0022097.1:194642-220780 GCA_010110895.2 Picea sitchensis | reverse complement strand
AAGAGCTCCCCATCGAGGTGACAGTGGGTGGGGAAGCTCCTGTTACGCCGGTTTCTACCTTTGACTCAAGCTATTTAACCTTTCCTACAAACCGTGCGATAACAGGCCTCGATGGGTAAGTTGGTACCTCAACTTCTGGGGGTCGTAACTTTTGCATACGACCTCCATTTTAGGCATGTGATAGCCCATTAGAAACGTCTTCTCAAGAACTACACATTAGGTTGTCAAACTTTGACTCCATATATAGTTTGATTGTGGCAAGCCAAAAGAACATTGTTTAGGGCCCCAAAAAGACCCTGGAAATACAAAAAGATGTGTTGACATGAAAACTCCAAAAATAATCCAATTGGATTAGGTGGGAGGCCACCATTCTCCACCTGGAAGATGTGTAGGGATTTAGACAACCCCTGAAGTGTAGAACCCACAATTACAAATAAGTATAGAAGAACGTGTTGAACTAAAAACAATCAAGAGGATCTAGTTGGAATAGGTGAGTGGCCACCAATATCCACCTGGCTCAACAAGTCCATGTTCGAGAAATCAATATCAACTAGTTGTGTCTGCTCCACTTTACCCTATAAATATCCCAAAATATCAACCTGGGGAAAATGGATGTCAACGAGAACAAAAATCTTAATAATTGCATCTCCATCAATAGTGGCATGACCCATGGATGCAGGAGATCATGTACACAAAGATAATTAGAGGAAGATAACATAGATGCATACTCATAGAATTATTGATGGGCTCCAAAGATAAGTATTCTTACAAACAGACAGAACCTAATGAATTGGACAAGGGCGACGAGTAGGTTATAGGAAATCATTAGGAGGGGATGTGAGATGAGCATTAAAAGTGGAATTAAGGGGAAATAGTGTAGCTAACTCATCATTAAAGATATACAAGACCAACAGTTGCGGAGAAATACAACTAGAGATTTGTCAATAAAGGGCACAAGTACCAACACATATTTGACATGGAATGACATGCGGGAAAAGAACTAATTGGTTGGAGGCTAACTAGAAAAGTACCAACAAAATTTATAACATAAATGACTTTTGTTGACATGGACAGGATGGCGACAGGAAAGTGCTAACTGCATTTAACTAACAATGTGAAAGTGACACGACATTGACTAAAACATCAAAAGTTACTGAATTCAGAAAATATTTGACACAGACTCCCAAACCATGATAATATGAGATAGACTGGGAAAACTAACAACAACAACTAGACTCTAAGGATGAGTGACAATTGGACATGTCACTGCTTTATTGGAAAAAAGGGAAAACAACATAACAGAACTAAAACCTACCTACTTTATTCACTCCCTGGGACAGGAGTGTTGTGGGTCCATATTCAATGAGAAGAAACATAGGGTTTCAAGCATGCACCGTTCATCCATCCTGGATGAATAATACCATCCAATTGTGCCAGACGAATAGCTCCTAACTCTCAAATTTCCACAACTATAAAGGGTCCAAGCCAATGCATATGCAAATTTCCTGGATGCTTTAGGTACTTACTATCATAGAGAAACACTTGGTCACCTTGAGAAAAACTCTTGGTCTTGATATACCTATCATGCCAAGCTTTCTATCTTCCATTTTCCACAATCTTATGAAAGTCTGCTAAAAATATTGCTTCCTCCTATTCTAGCAACTCTGTAACATGTTCCGCAATAGACTCATCATTCGTCATCTAAGTAACTTGGGCAATGTATAAGCTTGGAGTGATCAATTTAGCTGGTATTGTTGATGTTTGGGAATCATCAGAAAGACATTCTACTAGATTAATAATTAATAATATGATTATTAATTATTAAACAATATTATTAATGTAATAATATAATTATAATATAAAGTATAAACATATATAATAAAGTATAAAGTATAAATATACAATGTATTTATATTATATGTATAATATAATATAAAGTATAAATATATTTATTACCCAAGGGATGCATCTCTTCATGGATGGTCACCGTAGTCACCATATGTTCTTTATATATATAACACTCATCATTGTAATAAGATACGCATTCACATACAATATCATCTCTTATGAAAAACCAACATGGTATCATAGCAGGACTAGGCTTGACTCCCTCACAGGAGGGCTCAGGAAAAAAATCTTGGGAGTGTTAAATTTATGGGGTTGTTGCAATCTCTATGGACAACATATTTACTTTTTACTCCTACCTAAATTATAAAAAGAATTCCATAAATTATGGTGGGCAGTAATTTCTAGTAAAAATGTCTAATTACCTAAATATGAGGAATGTTACTTTACTTCCACCTATATTTATGCAAAGAATCTCATGAATTATGGAGGAACAATTTAACAAAGTCAAATACTATGTGGATGTATTATAACCAAATTAATCTTTGGGTAGTTAAGGGAGGTATTCTCCAACTATTTATAAGAAAGAAAATTTAATTTAATTTTAAATTTAATTTTCAAAGAGACATGTCTATTTGGATCAATTTAATATTACTATAAAAGACACAACAATAGACACACATATTTTTTCTCTCTCACACATGGGAAGTGATCTAAGGAAGAGACCTAAGTTTCTAAGTAGTTGAAATTTTCTGAGTGTAATTACTTAGTGATGTTCTAGAGTTTACTAAAGTAATATCGTTGGAAGTAATTACCACTTGCGAAAAATTGTGCTTCTCTAATTTAACACTAGAAAATCAACATGGTTAGTCGTATGACATCGAGTATATGATGGATGTGTGTTGGTCATAGTAGAAGACGTATCATTTCTAGGGTCATTGTATATAGTTGTGCACAAGATAAATTGATCTCCTCTAGGATATGATTTTTGTTGTTCTTGTTTCTTGTTCTGGGAAGGTCACAGGTAATATCTCTGAGAAGGATCCATAATGGCAGTCGTAGGAAGCAACATGAAGAAAGACTATCCAGACATAGAGTTGTGCATATCCATGTAATGAAGAACAAGAGGAGGTCAACACATGTAGAGGGAGAATATGACTCTGAATACTATATATCCTCAGAGGGAGTGATGGCTTTAAATGTTTTCTGTGGGAAACTGGATAGTCTCATGATGACATGTTGTAGCTATTAGAGAGCTACCCACCAGCCCTGGATGCATGTTGTGAAGTCACTATGGGTTTCCTGTTGGATTGCAAGGCAATGGATACACCTATGGTATCAAATCTGAATTTGTTGCAAGATACAACTTCAAAAACTATGGATGTTACTTTATACAGGGAGGTGGTGGGTTCATTGATGAACTTGATGAACACAAGACCAAATATATGTTTTATTGTGAACACCCTGAGTCAATAAATGGAGAAGCTCGGGTAGGTTCATTTGGTCGTAGCAAAACATGTGATGAGGTACCTTAAGGGTACATTGGATTATGGTCTTAGGTATCTGAGAGATCATGATTTCATTTTATATTTTTTATCACTTGGTAAATTGTTGGGATGAAGAGAAACGACCTACCAAAGTAACCTACAAACCAACTTTAAGACTGGAAATTAGCCTTTCCAATCTAGAGAGGGCTTTCTATGAGACTTGGTCTCTGATAGATAATAACTTTGGATTGACGTCTAGATTTATCTGCTTGAGAAAGTTTTTTCTAGTCTCGCTGGCAAGGAAATATAGTACTTTTGGGATATGGATTCAACCCCCTGAAAATGAGAGAAATCAATGACTGGTAATGGAATATTTGAGAGGATAAAGGCTAAATAGGAAATGGTCTTTCAATTTCAATATCGTTGTGTATCGCGGAAGAAAGGAGAAACATAAATCAAATCAGAGCACCATTAAAGATGAATTCCAACTTACTTAGAAGAAAAACACAGAGTTTAAATGGTTGAGTCTAAAGCACCGTGAGATGAATTTTAAACCGCTTAAACATTTCCAATTTAAACAAATGAAACAAACATGAATTTGGAGGAAACAGGAAGTACATATGAAGATAGGATCACAATACAACAAACCACCACCATTAGAATCTTTTTATAAAATCTCCAGGACCTCTTCATTATATTTCCATCATATTCAAAAAATTACATTCAAGAGTCCTTTGTCTACACTACTTTTCCAACCCGGCTTACATCAAAAATATATAATATATAGAAAACTAATGTCCTCTTGGGATGCCATGCTCGAACTACTTTCCCCTAGAATCCTGGATTCAGTGACTCTTCCTCTGAACAACCTTTTCAACAAAATTTACTAAAAACTAGAAACCCAACTGTACCCAATCATAACACAACCAACATATGTGTTTCAATCATTTGGTCATGAGAAATATTTGGTCATCATGTTGTGGTGAATCGGTGCTTTCTTTCAAGGGGTGTCCCAGTAATTATGTGTACTGCTGGAAATTTTGTCACCTTTGTATAATGGACTCTGGTTGTTGTTGCATGATCACTGGTTATAACATGCGTGTGGCAAGTTGGTGTAGCATATGTCTGATTGAGGTCACTCGTGAAACTTCAGGTGGAGGCAATGGTCAGAGACTATGCATCTCTTTCAAAACTATCACGTGTTTCATTTATACCTTCCCTTCTCAATAGGTAAGTTTACAGCATCTGCGCAATGAATATTCACCGCACAAGTGTCGTGTCAGATTACTTCTTAACGTAAGAAATCAGAATATGTAAGCAGGAAGATTCCATGCCACAATCCAAAAAGAAAAAAATGGGGTTTCCTTACTCATGCCTCCAACCTCACCTACAACCTTAAAACTCTAAGTGTTTTTCTTAAAGACCAGTTTTGTTTGCTCAAACTCTTCACCTGTCTCCACAAAACTGTGTTTCTTTTCAGTTTTGATTGAGCACTAGAGAGATTTTCAGAGGTGTTATCAATGGTTGGTCTGCACTCTTTGAAATGATTTGTGATTTTTTCTTCTGAAACCCTCTATTCCTCCTGAAGCTCGATAATTACATCTTGTGCCTCTCTAAGTTGTTTTTTTAAGCCAATTTACATTCCCTCCTCTTGTTGTGGGAGAGGTAGGGGGTAATTGACATGCTCGACTCTGCGACGCTGGTGTTTCAATATTCCTTTATGCCAGTTATTTTCTCAACTCTCTACATTCTTGATAAAGATAAGAAATAGCATGTTGCACTTGCTTCAGTTGTTACGAAAACTCCTGAACATTTACATTTTCATCACCTGACTTCCCTTGCCCTTCATCAATTCCCTTGCTTGCACCTTCAACAATCTCTAGTTGAATGGTGTGTATGGGAAATCTCTTGATAGTAAACTTGGTGTGTGGTTTAGTGGGAGCTTGGATCTCCTCAGTTTTATTGGTCAACCTTGACCTGCCTTTCTTCTTGGATGTTGGTTGACGAGACGAAAAGTCTTCTATTTATTTTCCTTTTCTCTTTCCCGTGAAATCTTCCTTTCTCGCCCCTGCACTATGGAGTGTTGTTTCTCGGATAAATGAATCTCTCCTTTGGGGTCTCTAGGATGTTAGATGAAATCATAAATGAATCCCAGTCCTTGTTCAAATGTCTCTATTCTTCAACCACTAACATCTTTATTAATGAAAAATGGAATAAATTGTTTCTCAGTTGATCAACCTTGGCCTGGACGTTGTCTGCCATATTTTACAAGCTCTGACACAAGAAGAAAGGTAAGTTCAAGGGATTTTCCCTATGAAGTGCAACAGTAACCTAATGTGATATGGATACACCATGTTGAACCTTCCTTCACAGGTAAAATATCTTATGATTATCTTTAGAAGTTTCTTGAACAGCTTCAAGAGATACTGCTTGGAATGTCGACTCCAATTTTTTGATTTAGACATTCAGGCTTGATGAAGTCCTTATAACACAAAATGTATAAAGGCATGCCTTTAAACCATTTTTCTTCACGCAGAGGGATCTTCGTCGTAGCTGAAAACGTTTCCTCTGTCGCTTGGAAAGTGATTCCCACGATTGTCGCTTTGACCCCGGTAAAATTGAGGGTGAACTTCTCAACTAGTTTCACATTATACCCTTTGATCCTTTCGCAGAAGCACATACATCCAGCTTATTCAAAAGACAACCTTATTGTCGGGTATTCATTATTAACCTCGGGTCCTGAGGTTCAAACCTCACAGCCTTGCCACTTCTCACCTTCTTTCTTATGCTTTGGGACACTACCATGATGGTGGTGTATATTAATTTCGTGTGTGTACTAATGAATTGTGATACCCTCTCTGTGCAGAAAATAAGAATGACGAACTTTGTAGAGACTGCAATAAAAGGAAGTAAAAGAATTCTTTGCACAGAAAAAAAAAATCATCCACAGAAATCCATGGCGTGGCCGTAAAGAGCAACAGAAAATTTCGGCGCAATGGGGAAACTTGGTGCGGTAGAAAACATCAATGGGATACTTGACGCGGTAAGAATTGTGATGGGAAATTCCAACGCAGTGGAAAAACTGGGTGCGGTAGAAAAATACAATGGAAAAAATGTGGCACAGTGAGGAAACTGGGCACGGTAGTAAAGAGCAATGGGAGACTCGGCGCGGTGGAGACTCAGTGCAACAGTAGGTAATTCGGAAGGAAGAAGGGTGACTGTGAAAAGAAATAACTCATTCCAAACAACTTAATATGCAACGAGCTCTATAAAGAGATTTAAGAAATGACCAAAAACAATGAAGGAGATGCACTGAAATCAACACATCAGAGTTATGTAATGATTGGCAGCAAATAACCTTCACGCAGCAAAGGGATCCAGAGCTCATTGAAAAAACTACAGATAATGTACAAGCTCTGAGAATGAAGGAGAGGCATGCAAGGTGACCAGTATTTATGTTTGAACGAATATGGAAAAAAATCATGGAAGAGGACGATAAATCCATGGGGACGAGAGGTTTGAAAGCAGGTTGAATATTTGCACAGCAAACGCGTGCAATGGGTACACTTTTGAAGTGTGCAAAGTAAAAATTATAAGAGTGGAAAAGTACAAATGATAGAAATGTCGTGATTTTTCACCTTTATGACTTCATGATTAGGTAATGATGTTCATCATATCTTTCGACATGACCTTTATCCCAACCACTTGACATGACTCTGGTACCTAAATTTCCCTTTTTTGACATGACTTGATATTTAGGGAAAGGGACCTTTACAAATTGCACATGAATAATCATTACACACTTTCCCAACTCTTATGGCCAGACCCGTTACTCGATGATTTCGAACCACTCTTTATTTGGTTACTTACCTTACAAGCTTTGATGCACAAACTATGACTCATCTAGGATTAACTCTAACTGAAAAAATCATGTTGCTAACAATATGGATATTCGGATTTAGATTGGGCCGACAGTATTCCTAATCAGAAGAGTACTTTGGCATAATTCTTCAGTCTAGGATCCAGTATGGTTTCATGGAGCAGTAGGAAGCAGTTGTGTGTAACACTCAGTGTGGGTGAGGTAGATTATGTGGAAGCATGTGTAGCAAGTCGCGAAGCAGTGTGACTTCGAAAATTGTTGAATATTGGACAGAATTTTACTTGTAGGTAAGACCTACAAGAAGAGGATGATGAGACGTGTTTTGGAGGACAAGTTATGAAGTCAGTAGGTTGAAGATCCATTTGATATTCAATGCTCGAGAGGGAGCCGTAAAGTTGGTTCCAGAGGGAGATGGGTACTACATTAAGGAGCATGAGCCTCCGCCAGATGCAGAAAGAAATCATGTGTGGCACTCAATACGGCTAAATTTGAGTATGTGGCAACATGTGCAGCAAGTTGTGAAGCAGTGTCACTTCATAAATTGCATACTATTGGACTAAATTTGACTTGTAGGTAAGACCTACAAGAAGAGGATGAAAAGACTTGTTCTAGAGGACAAGTGATGAAGTCAGTAGGTTGAAGATTCAGTTGATATTTAGTGCTCAAGAGGGAGTTGGAAGGTCAGTTCCAGAGGGATTTGGGTACTACAGTAAAGAGTAAGAGGCTCCAGAGGATGTTGGAATAAGTCATGTGTGGTGCTCAGTATGACTGAAGCTGAGTATTTGTAAACATGTGCAGTAGCAATGTGGCTTTGAGAAATATTGTTTGGGTTATTTGGTCTCGGACTGGAGGCGACCTGCATTTGGTGTGAAAACCAGAGTTGCATGAAATTGTCATAGAACCTCGTGGTCTATGACAGGTTGAAGAATATCAAGTTCATATATTACTATATCATTTATATGGTACAAAAGGGAGCAGTGAGGCTCTAGTTTCGTGACTACAGAGGATCAAGTTGGGGATGTGTTTACCAAGCCGTTGTCAAGAATGAAGTTTGAGTACTTCAGGGACAAGCTTGGTGTGGTCCCTCTTCAGAGGGATTTTTATCATCCAACATGAAAAAGCGTTGGAACTGATAAATTTGGAACTCATCCAGCATGAAAAAGGGTTGGCACTGAGTGTTCTCATCCAGCATGAAAAAGGGTTGGCACTGAGACAAGTAGAACTCATCCAGCATCAAAAAGAGTTGGCACTAAGTGTTCTCATCCAACATGAAAAAGGGTTGGCACTGAGACATGTGGAACTCATCTAGCATTAAAAAGGGTTGGCACTGAGTTTTCTCATCCAGAATGAAAAATGGTTGGCACTGAGACAAGTGGAACTCATCCAACATGAAAGAGGGTTGGCATTGAGTGTTCTCATCCAGTATGAAAGAGGGTTTCCACTGAGACAGGTGGAACTCATCCATCATGAAAAAGGGTTGGCACTAAGTGTTCTCATCCAGTATGAAAAATGGATGGCACTAAGATAGGTGTAACTCATCCAGCATGAAAAAGGGTTGGCACTGAGTGTTCTCATCCAGCATGAAAAAGGGTTGGCACTGAGTGTCCTCATCCATCATGAAAAAGGGTTGGCACTGAGATAGATGGATCTCATAGAGCATGAAGAAGGGTTGGCATTGAGATAGGTGGATCTCATCCAGCATGAAAAAGGGTTTTCATTGAAACCAAGGGTTCACGTGATCGGGTATTGATGCATTTCAAGGTAGTGGATGTCCTGGGGACATGTTGTAGTTATTTGAGAACTATCCACGAGCCTCGGATGCATTGGTTGTGAATTCACAAGGGTGCACATGATGAGGTACAAATGCATTGCGAGGTAAAGGATGTCATGGTGACATGTTGAAGCTATTTGAGAGCTACACACGAGTAATCTTTAGAGGTAATTTTGGAATAATCTAGAATGCCTCCCTCACTGAGAGGGAGTGTTGATATTTGGGCAGCATTGAAAATACATTCTACTAGATTAATAATATGATTATTAATTATTAAACAATATTATTAATGTAATAATATATTTATAATATAAATTATAAATATATATATAATAAAGTATAAAGTATAAATATAAATTATATTTATATTATATGTATAATATAATATAAAGTATAAATATATTTATTACCCAAGGGACGCGCCTCTTCACGGATGGTCACCGTGGTCACCATATGTTCTTTATATATATAACACTCATCATTGTAATAAGATATTCATTCACATAAAATATCATCTCTTATGAAAAACCAACAGGTATTATTGCTTCTCTCCCATTCACCAGCTAGCAAGGGGTATACTTCTGTAACTTCTTCGTAGTGGTTCCATATTCCCAAAGGACAACAGGAACTCTCTCATCCCAGACATCAAAATTAGCACAACAGAATTTATTCAACTCCTTCTTCAGAATTTCATTAAAGGCCTCCGATGTGCCATTAGCTTTCACATGATAAGGACTACTCTTGTGATGTTGAATAAAAAATTATCAAGTAATGGTGGTTATTGTCTCACTGATGAAATGAGTTCCTTGATTGTGGGTCAGGTAAAATCCATAGTTTCATCCTTCTCCTTGGCCTAATCGATTATTGGATAATGAATACCATCTCATGTTCCTAAATTTTGTTGGTTGTAAGTAAAATACCTCTAAGGAAGAATTTGGTTTGTAAATCTATGAAGAAACCAAGAACAAGGGGTAGAGAACTGGAAGATGGGTCTATCTTAACACCTCCTCAGGAAGGGGTACCACGGGCTATGAAGGGATCATAATCAATCATCAAGTTACCATTGAAGAAACTATCTACACAAGTACATGTGTATGGAGACATAGATCCCAGTAGTGGATGCATCAGAACAAAAGAACATATCCCCTGGTCGAATGATATTTTTATCAATTTAAGGATTATAATTACCTATAATCAATGCCACATAGCGACCCTAATCTTAGAGTTGTGGATGCCGAGGTGTTTCAAAACATTAGGTGATCCAGGTTTCACTCAGTTGTGGAAAGGGTTGTAGTGTTTCACTATATTGAAGAAGTAGAGTGGATCATAAACCACATAGACTATAGAAAACATATGATTAATAACAAGAAGGGAGAGTGCATTGGAGCCTTTCTCCCATAGGATGATACTAGATATTACAATTTCAATTCTTAAATAAGATTTGTTAGGATATTTAGATACTTAGGAGTTGGTTAATTTTAACTTGTTCTAATGTGTCTTTATAGGTAAAGGGTGTTTCTTTAGTGTGCTTTTGTAACTAACTAGTCTGATGGTCATGATTACGTTCAATACATAGAATAAATTAACGGTTCATATTCTCCTTGATACTAATGGAAATTAATCTTTGGCTTAACATTTCTCAACGATAGATTATGAGATATTTTTATGAAGACTATTTTATTTTTGTATTAATATATTTACTTAAGTGATTGCATTCACTAGAACCATTGACTATTTACCTCTTTGATGGTTTAAACATGTGTACACTTATGTACCAATCTTTGATATATTTGTGTGTGTGCTTGTATTAAGGTGTTCGACCTATGTGCATATAACCTATTTATTGAACATGGTATCAAAGCTCCTATGAAGACTTTCTCCATTTTTTTTATCAAGATCATGAACATGTGTTATCGCATGCAAGAAAGTACTTCTAAACTATGTTGTTTATCAGCATTTATAGGTTTGATTAAACCCAGGTACTACATCTAGAGCATAATTTCCAGTTGGAAACCTATTTTGTTTAAGATGAAAAAAATTATGTTTACCCGAGCTACAATCATTTATATCAATAGAGCATACAATTTCATTTTAAAGATTTTTTTAAATTTTTAAATTTATCAGTTTAGATTTTATGTTTCTATTTCTAATTTGATTTCTTTCTAATATGTGTATGTTCTTTGTTGTACACCTTGTGTGATCTTGACAAATCATAAATGAAAGAAAGTGTTCTTTAATCTACGTATGTTATTTTCCTTACATCTTGAGCGATCTTCGCAAATCAAAAATAGAGAGGAAAAGTTGTGTTTTTTAGGTATATAAACTTAAATCAACCCCGAGCAGCAAAAACAAGGGTTTTGGGGGTCATTGTGCACTTCAAAGATGTCTCAAAAAAATAAAAAATAAAAAAACCTTGATCCTTTCTAACATTTGTTATATATTTTGTAATATTTCACTTGGTCAAAAGTTTATTTCTTGAAATAGAGGTCTTGTTGGCACAAAATCAAGACCAAGGTTCTCAACGGTTACCAACAAAATGATTTTGATGTAGTCTAGGAACGTTGGCATTTTCAATCGTTTACAAGGGAAGGAGATCTCACCCAAAGCATAGCCAAGCCTTATATGATTAAGGATGTTATAAAGAATATGACATCAGATCTATTTTTACAATATTCAGATCCATAAATTAACCATTGAAATCAGGTTAAGACAACATTTAGATAACAACAGGAAAGGAATAAAAAAATACATAACAGCACTACAGATCCATTCATAGCATAACAGGTAACCATAAAACAAATTTTGAGGCCCTGAACCACATCATTTTATTAGCTGCAACAACACAAAAGACTTCATACATTTTGAATATGACATATCATGCCTTAAAACACATAGATATTCAATACATTATCCCACTAGGTGAGATCCAACCCTTACATCTTCAGATAATTCTCTTACGGGATTCATTTAGACACAGAAATCACCTCAAATGCAACAGCGGTACCAACTAAGACGAGTGCAATAATTGGAAATTACAACAAGAACCTGGACCAAAAGAACAACTATAACAACAATAGTATCAATTGACCTACACCAGACAATGCCTGACCATACTAATAATAACATTAACCCTTTCTCTTTACATTGTTGTTTTATTTATACGTTCATGCCTTTGACAAAGTCAATGAAATAAATTAAATCTACGTCTGTCCATGCCCGATATTTCTTTGATCCACCCACAATATTTCCTTTTCCTCCACTTTCGAGGATTCCAACTGTCGTGCAATGCATTCGAATTTTTTCGTCACTTACTCATACTTATCGCTTTATCCAAAAACAAAGGGCCCAATAGGACCGAATACAACTATTGACTCCCCCCAAGTCAACCTTCCACTTATTTACTGGGGATTTCTTTAAATGAAGGGCCCAACTCTGAGACAATCTATAGGGATTTCTAGAAGAAATTCTCATACTGTTCCAAGTGTTCTTTCCATTTGAGGACCAAAATAGATGCACCTGCAAAAACTTCTTGAGCTACAACAACATCCAGTTCTTGAGGTTTAGTGGCGAGAAGAGTGTCTCATTCTGTATCCACCACAGAATTCACTTGGTGTATATGAATATATGAAGTTTGGACTACAGGATTGAACTCACAGAGCACTTTCTTGGCAGTCTTGGCGGCTTCATACATTGCATCAATCCAATTGTCAGCTTCTTTAATCTCTTGCAATTTATCCCACTGTGCAATTGGATTTGTGATATCCTACGCCTCTTCATACATATTCTGAATTTGGACTCTCAATTCTTTAGTGGGTTTATTCTATCTCTCCAACAAACCAACCCAGTCATTGACCATAGTATAAATAAGGTTTCATTCCCCATTCTTGTTATGAAGGGAAAACCGAATGGCATCCCCTTTCGCAACCACTCGTGTGATCTTTTCTAGCATAGCCTTAGGTTTCTCCTGCTCTTGTATCCAAATTGAAACCATTTGTTGTTGTATGTTTTATGTCTTCTCAGCCAACTGGGACCATGCATCTGCAAGGAGTTTGATATGTTTTATTGGCACAAAAGGAGTACTATCATTTAGCAGTTGAGGGGAATCCTGCTGGAATGTAGGACAAACTTCAACTAACTTCCCAGAGACAACATCAAGTGTTGATTGATCTTGTGCATGTAAGTTGTATGCTTCATCTTATTCCTCTGATATTGTTGCTAAGTCTTAACACAATTATTGTTTCTGATGTGTTATCTCCTCATTGGCATGCTCTATAGAAACAATATGTTTCTCAATATGGGCAGTTGAGGCATGCATAAAATTCAACAACTATAGGGTGGACCAGGTCATAAAATCTTCACTAGTCATGGATTGATCTTCAGGTTTCCTTGAGGCAAGTGCTTGGCCACTTGCAATTGATCTCTCAGAGAATCTAGGGGTATTGGCACCATCAGGACATGGAGAGGTAGCTTGAAATCTACGAGAAAGTCTCTCTTGAACACCATGGGGAAGAAAGGAAACAACCTATGTGCTCTCTAGACACAATTGTAAGATTGCACAACATTGGTGAGGATCCTAGAGTAAGGGCTCAACCTTCTCAAAAATTGAACAAGTGTAAAGGGAAAAGTTGGTTTCTTCGAAAATTTATGTGGGAACGTGTGGAGGTTCATGTAGTGATTGAGCTACCTCCTCTATGGATTTTTATAGCTTGGGATTGGGTACTTTCACTTGCAGAACATTTTACGATGGAAAGGGAATAGTAGCAACACTTACATCTTCTGCAACTAACGGGTCAATTGTCTCATGTTCATCCATTCCAGTATCTGTATGAACAGAGGATAGTTGAATGACTAGTTGAACATTCACAATAGATGTATTTTATTGGGGAGTGGTGTCTTCTTACTTTCCATGGCTCAAACTACATACCAATTATATTATCTAGGGTCAATGATAGCTCATGCCCTTGTGGTGGCCTCCATTTCCACATGGAGAATGCAACCAAAATATATTTGAAGATGAAATACCCTCCTCTCTTATGCATATTCACGTAGGCATGTAACATCTCAGTCATTAGGAATTTGCACCAATTCAGTTGCGCTCCTTGCACACAAAACTCAGCCACCGATAGAGCATCTCGTGTGCATTTTCCTTTGGTACAGTTATTCATCACTTTTCTGTAAATTAGATAGTATTCATAGTAGACTTTATCATCAGTAATTGGCTCAATAAGAGCTCCAAAAACTCCATGCCTGGTACCGAACTTGTCGTAAAGGTTGAGCTCACCCTTTTTCTTTCCATGCTTCCCTGAATCTTGGAAGCCTTTGGTGATGTCCTATCACTCCATAGAAATACCCACCAACTAATGGATATCATCGACATGGATGGGATACTCTCTTTCCAACCACAAAGTGTCATTTTTTACATGATTAATTAGAAGTTTGGTACACCGCGCAACTTCCCCCGTGGTGCCGAAAATTGGTAGATCCTGTAGATTCATCAAATTTGAATACCTAAGCGGCACATCGAAATATTTCCACTACAACTTTAGCTATCCATATGGTAGGGACAAATAGTCCATATATGTATCAACCTTCATTTTTGGAAACAAGTCCCCGTCCAAGAAATCAATATCAACCAGTCGTGTCTTCTCCACTTTACCCTATAAATCTCCCAAAATATTGACTCAAGGATCATGGATGTCAGCAGGAATAGAAAGTTTAAGAATGTCACCTCTAGCAATAGTGGCATGACGCATGGTTGGAGGAGATCATTAATACACAAAGATAATCAAAGGAAGAGAATGCAGATGCATACTCATGGAATTATCATTGGGCTCCAGAGTTGAGTATTCAGACAAACAGACATAACACAATGAATTGGAAAAGGGAGACCACTAGGTTATAGGAAATCATTAGGAGGGGATGTGGGACGATCATTACAAGTGGAATTAATGGGAAATGACATATCTAACTCATCATTAACAACAGACATGAACAAAAAATGTGGCGAAATCCAACTAGTGATTTTTCTATAAAGGGCACAAGTACCAACACATGTTTTATATGGAATGACATGCGGGAAAAGAACTAACTGGATGACAGCTAGATGGAAAAGTACCAACGAACTTTCTAACATAAATGACTTTTGTTGACATGGACAAGATGGTGACAGGAAAGTACGAATTGTATTTAACTAACAATGTGAAAGTGACATGACAAGTTACTAAAACATCAGTAGTTACTAAATTCAGAAAATATTTGACACAGACTCCCCAACCACAATGCTCTGAGATGGACTGGGAAAACTAACAACAACAACTAGATAGTTGGACTGGGAGTGACAGTTGGACAAGTCACTGCTTTATTTTCAAAAAAGGAAAACAACAAAATATAACTAAAACCTACCTACTTTATTCACTCCCTAGGACAAGAGTGTTGCAAGTCCATATTCAATGAGAATAAACATAGGGTTTCAGTCATGCACAATTCACCCATCCTGGATTAATAACACCATCCAATTGTGACATTCGAATATCTCTTGACTCCCAAATTTCTACAACTATAAAGGGTCCAAGTCAATGCATCTGCAACTTTCCTGAATGCTTCGGGTAATTACTATCATAGAGAAACACTTGGTCACCTTGAGAAAAAGTCTTGGTCTTGATATTCCTGTCATACCAAGATTTTTGTATTGCTTTTTCCACATTCTTATGAAATTATGCTAAAAATATTGCTTCCAACTATTCTAGCAACTCTGCAACCTTTTCTGCAATAGACTCACCATCCATCATCTAAGTAACTTGTGCAATGTATAAGCTTGGAGTGATCCATTTTGTTGGTACTATTGTTTATCTCTCATTCACCAGCTGGAAAGGGGTATACTTGTGTAGCTTCTTCATAGTGGTTCCATATTCTCAAAGGATAGCGGGAACTCTCTCACCCCAGTCATCCCGATTAGCACAACAGAATTTAGTCAACTCCTTCTCCAGAATTTTGTTAAAGGCCTCCACTATGCCATTATCTTGCATATGATAAGGATTATTATTGTGATGTTGTATAAAAAAATTATTGAGTAAGGTTGGTGATTGTCTCACTGATGAAATGAGTTCCTTGATCACTGGTTAAACTCCAAGGACACCTAAACCTAGTAATAATGTTCTCAAAAATGAACCTTGGTTTTATAGCTATAGAACAATCCTTAAAAGTTTTTGCTTCAGCCAAGTTAGTTAGATAATTTTTTGCAGTAATGATGTATCTTTCCTTCGAGCATTTTTATAGTGGATTCATAGGTCCTATGAAGTTAAAATCCTACTTCTCAAAGACATGTAGTGCATGAATAGGATGTAATGGAAACCCATCCCTGCGTGATAGCTTACTAACCCTATGACAGACATCGCATGCTCAAGCGTAGATCTTATTATTTTTAAACACACTAGGCCACCAAAATCCATCTTGAAGTAATTTTTGTGCAGTATCCTTCCATCTTATTATCCCCATTTTGTAGATAACTAAGGAGATTATGTATCGAATCCCTTAGATTGTAGATATGGAGTTCCAAGAGACTATATGACCAGAATTACTCTTTACACAAATGGAAAACCCACTCACCACCACAGATGGTCACAGGTTTACAGATGGCACCCACCACACCAGTTGGCTTCTGGAAGGCAATGGGACTTGCTCCATGAGGTACAAGTCAGTATTATGGTGAGCATCATTTCAATATATAAACCATTTGATTATGGTGTATCTTAGATATCTCTAGATTTCATGATATGTGCTTGGACATTATGCCTTTTTCCTTGCTTCACCTTGGTGGTTGACATTGTGCCCTAGTAAGTGGATTTCTTTGGGAATGGATTTGCAACTGAGAAATACCTTAATGAGCCATCGTACCGTTCCTGACCATACTTACCATTTTCCATCATTGTTCCCCTCCATTTAATTATATCTTGGGATTTTAGGGTGTATTGAACCAAGAAGGATTTTTCCCTCATTCTATGGGAAGAAGGGGCTAAAGGCCCAGAGGGGTTGGAGTTGGGTAAAAGATAAAATCCTTATATAAACCTTCAAGATGCTTTGCCCGGGGATCACCCAAGAAAGCAATGAAATGCTTATATTTAAATAAAGGGGACCCACGATATAATAAAGAAATGATTGAAAGGTTAGTTGAAGGATTTGAGGTCTCATCACGAGTTGGCGTATCACATCCATGGATATCTAGTGGTATGACATTTTTTTCATCATTTGGTCACCAAACCAGGGCAATGGCTCTCAATTGCATGGTTGAGAGAAAGGGGGTCACATCATGATCCAGCCTTCTCATTTCCATTAGATGTTTGTGGGTGACATTTCCATCACTTGGTCACCACTCCAGGTCAGTGACCTTCAATCTCTCCTTATGATATTATGAAAGAAAATATAAAGAAAGAAAGATAAAAGGAAATTTATGGGCTTGGAAAAAGTGCATTGCAGACGAAGGTACCACACACCCTTTACAAAGGCATCCATGAAAGAGACATTATGACCCCTAGTATGTCATGATCCCTATTCCCATTGAATCTTGACCCCATCCACCTCATACACTTTACATGGATTACAGAGGGACCTCTTGGAATATCTCCTTGACCTACGGAAATATCTACCCAATAGGACACCTTGTCAACCCTCCCATACTTAATCTTGAAGAGTCGCATAGTGTATTTGAGCTGTTAATTACTTGATATGGTGATCTTTGATGCACATGCTTAGATGGCTTACTTATTCATTGGATTAATTTATCATGATGTTATGAGTTGAGATCCTTGGAGGGCTTGTTCATTTATCTTTCCAGGACCTAGCTGGTGGAATGTTTTGGGAGAACAACCCTAGCTTGGTCTTCCATGGGACTACAAGTCCACAAGTTGGATTCCAAAGGCCCGCATGCAATATGAGAGAGATCGGACTTGGATGACCTTGATGATGACTTGGACAACCTGGCCAACCCCTTACTTTCCGAACGATTTTCCCAGGAGGGGAAAAACATTCCACTTTTGAGCTTGACATCATGATCTTGGGGGATAGGGCACGGTGGTGAGGTGCCACTCTTTGACACATGGAAGTTTGAGGAGGAGAAGGGTCTTCACCATGATATGAGTTCCTAGATGCTTGACACATGGCCTTTGGAGGCCCATCCATTCTCCAACACCAATGATTTCCTCAAAGTGACAAAACGTCCCCTAAAGGGGTGACGTCCTCCTAAATTAGGGTTTAATTTGTGCAAAAAGTGAAATTTTAAAGTGATTTTTTTAATATTACTTTGTTAAGGGGGTAAGATTATGGTTTTTGACCCCTAATCTTGTGTTTTACTCCTTAATTTATGGACAAACTATTTTTTCTACTTTTAGAATAAATAGAGATCATAAGATCTCATTTTAAATCATAACTCTTCCTCTTGTGAGAGACTTGGTCTGAAATTTTCGGTCCTCTTGGCTCTTTTAGATCTTGTGCACTTGTTTATGTCTATGTTATGAATGGTTGATGAAGGAAGGTCTAGAACTAGCTTTGGATTATTCTTTCTAGCTCTTCCGGTTATTTATCTTGGAATTTCTCTTGATCTTGGTATGGTTTTCTACTATAATGCTATCATTTTTCAAGTTAAAGTATTCTTATTCTAGGAGCTAGGTGGGAAGTATAAGGGCATGCGCCCCCACCATAGCCTTCATCATTTTATTTGCTTCATCTCTTTGATTAAGGGTTTGCTAAGAGAAGTATAAGGGCATACACCCTCTTATCTTAAAACCTAGCATAGAGAAACTTTTCTTGAGGAGTAAAAGGGCTTACACCCCCAAGGAGGTAGCTTCTCTAATCTCCTTGTGACTCCATTAACCCAAAAGTAAAGGCACTAGTCATTGATTTCTTGCATTGGAGAAATAAAATATTGCATTGGGAAACGTGATTTTCAGTCATTTTTACTTCTTGCTAAGTGGATTGTTTTCCTTATTCCTTGGACACCTCACAGCCACTAGGGCATCCCCATATAGGGGCTACTTATTGCTGATGTTACAAAATTGAATATTTGACCATTAGGGTTGCAGAAACCCTAGCTTAATTGCTTGAATAACTCTCTTATACACCATTGGATTTTTCTCAAAGTTTGCAGACTTGTTCTCCTTGGTCCAACACACTTTTTGGAAATGTTTTAGGAGATTTTAGTGTCTAATTTTCTTGTTGTAATACATTTAATTTTACATCCATAAGGCTGATATAATTTGTTGCAGACAAGTGTTTACAATAGCCTTATCTTTTGTGCTAGAATATTGGCTTTTCATCTTGAGTTTAGCTAGTCTTTCTCTTGCAATTTCTAATCGATCTCTAGCACTTATTGAGCAGCTTATAGTACCATTAACTTGTTGATCCAACTAATATCCATTATTGCAAAGTGTTTTTTCTTGTGTATCGGGTAGGTACAATCATCTGGAGAAGTATTATACATGTGGAGAAGTCATTTCTTAACTTACAAGGCATCTCTCCCTACCTTTCATTCCATTTAGACTTGACCTCTAGGGGATTAATTTCCACTTCCCTCCATATCCATCTCAATCCCCCTAGGGTCACCGGGATCACCTCCCTTGAGTTACCTAGTCACCCTTGAAATGAAGGACCTACATCGAGGTGACATTGGGTGTAGGATTCCCAAAGTTGTAGCACTTGTTTTGTGGTGGGGTCGGGCTTTTCCCAACCTACAACTTGAGCTATAACATTTTGGTGCCATTTTTGGGGAGGATTTTGAATTCTATCCGTACCCTAATGACACTTTGGTAAGCTATCCCAAATCCTTT
The DNA here is from genome assembly GCA_010110895.2 of Picea sitchensis. Taxonomy (NCBI): domain Eukaryota; kingdom Viridiplantae; phylum Streptophyta; class Pinopsida; order Pinales; family Pinaceae; genus Picea; species Picea sitchensis. The sequence continues at coordinate 200,980 of SNQJ01S0022097.1, read as the reverse complement.
CCCTTAGCCTACCTGGTGAATCCACTTGAGGAACATTACCTTTCCACCTTTCTTGATGAGTTCATTTTGAAACTCATCTTACGACTCCACCTTCCCAAAACCCTTCCCTTCCCTATTTCCCCCTTTCCATCCTTTGATGAGCCTTGATATCATCTGGAAACTTCATTGAGGTGTCCTTTCAGTAAATGGAAATATGGCACCATGGGATGAACCCCATCCAAAAATTATTATGCCTCAAAGAAGGAACTTTTACAGATGAAAAGGAAAAAGGCTACCAATAAAGTTGTTGAGGAAATGATGAATCGCATAAGAGAATTATTTCATTCCCTAAACAACGAAGAAGTATTCAAAGAAAATACATATGAATAAATTCATCAAGAAGATAACACAATGTGTTGTGACCCTTTCAAAGACCTTGATGATTCTTTATTCCATGACCTTGAAAGTGAAGAAGTGTCGGAGGAAACCTTGGATATGACAGATCCCCTCGAAGAAAAGAAAGAAAAGAGCTATGCACTCATAATAAATCCTCTTATGATGAAGAGTAAATGGAGGTGCTTGTCTATAAAAAGAAATAAGAATTATGATAAACACAACATATTGAGGCACCGCTATCTTTGATCCTGCTTGATAAAGGTGAGGTTGTCCAACCTTGTTTACCTCCTAATGTTGAAGAAGTGATCACTATCGATGATGAATAATTTGAAGGTCCAGTTGAAAAAGTCCATGCCTCTACTCCTCCTACATATAAAGACGAAAAGATGGTCATTCTCAGTCATATTGATGGTCTTGTGAAAGTACCCTTCGATATGGTTGATGAGCCTATAGACACTTTCATACAGATAGGAAGACGCAAATGGGATATTAGTTATCTCAAATTTGATAGAGACCACATTTATGAAATTGAGGGTAACTCTCAAGCAGAGGGGGTGTCATCATCAGTGGAGTGTTCCTCATACATATATGATTTAGATATTTGGCTTCCTGATGATAATATGGTTAAATATTTGTTCCACCCCTTCGAATATGACTTGTCACAACATACTCAGAGTGATCTTCAGTCATCTTTTGGTACATACGCTTTTAAGGATGAAGATTTTTTTTATGAAGACTTCCAACCATTGTGCTCATATTTTGACGAGTATCAGGACATGGCTATCTCAGAGTAGTCAAAGGTTCATTCTTCAAAGAGGAAGTATTTTCATCCTGGATATTTCCATGGGGATTCACAGGGGAAGAGGCAGTGTTTTTCTACACATGATATTGTTCATTACCTCTTACCCTCTTCTCCAAGAGACCATGCAGTATTCTTTTGATCTCACATTTCCTCTCAGTCCTCGACAAGAGTGAGTCTTTGTGCGCAGATGAAGATGATCCTTCATCTACATATAGTACCCCCCCTTCAGTGATGGATTGATCAGTCTTGTGGCTACACTTTCAGGCGGGATGATTGGGCTGATTGTTTCTCTTTCCAGCAAGATTTCCTCCCTCCCACCCATCTTCATGAGTTTTATTTCATGATCAATTATATATATGTTTATACTCATTATTATTATTTTCTTAACTTATCTTTGTTGTATTACATGATTAAGAATAGGGGGAGATACTCTGATGAGATGATCAAATGGTTGCACTGGTTGTATGACTTCACCTGACATCATCCAACATGTGATATCTAGGGCCCCAAGGCCCCAAGTATGTAAGTAAGTCATCTTGTGTAGTATTTCAGATATAAAATAGTATGCAGAACAGAAATATTTTAGCTAGAAATGGAAGAGAAGCAATGATATAATAAAAACAATACCAAAATAATACCATAATAACACCAGAAAGAGCACTTTTATTACTAATATAAATGTTCCCTTGCCTCTTCAAGGGAGAAACCTCCAGCAGATAAGAGCTCTATTACAATAATATCCAAGACAATATTTTCCATACCCTCTACTTCTATTTATACTCTATCTATCCAAAAGAATAATCTAGAGGAAGATCCTTCTAGAAGCGGAAGCTTCTATTAGGTCTTCTTACATTTGACTTATTCTTCCTTATTTCTACGCATTATTAATATTTCCTTTTATTACATGGAATTATATTATTCTACTTACATGAGGGATTAGGGAGGTTAGGTCCATAACATGCCCTCCCCCTTGAAGAATAGCCCTCAAGGCTTCAGATGAGGGAATTGTTGTAGAATGGTAGTCGGCTCCCAGGTGGCATCTTCTGGAGGTGTATATTTCCATTGGACTAACACTTCATGGATGGTGCATTGACGGAGACGACGCTCTCTCTGGGCTAAGAATGTGTGTGGTTGCAACCACATGGAACCTTCTTCATCCAACTCATGGAGACTAGTTTGATTTTGGCACTTAGTTATAATTACCTTATTTAAGAAGGAAACATGAAAAATGGGATGGAGCTTTGACTGACTGGGTAGAGCTAACTGATAGGCCATCGATCCCACATGATTGAGCATTGTATAAGGACCATAAATTTTGGGCACAAGTTTCTGACAGTGTTGAGCTTTGAGTGAAGTCTTCTTATAAGGTTGTAGTCAAATAAATACCTAGTCCCCTTAAACAAAATGGCATTTAGAATGACCTTGATCTTCTTGTTGCTTCATGCAATTATGAGACATGACCAAATTTTCTTTGAGGGCAAGAAGAATATCCTCGCAAACTATAATATTTTTGTCAACCTCATGAACCTTCGAGACCCCTAGAATATAGGAGAGAACTGATAAGGGATTTTGGCCATGGACTGCTTCAAAAGGAGTCATGTGAGTAGTTGTATGGTAAGATGTGTTGTACCACCATTCAGCTAGGGGTAACCATTGATCCGACTGATTTTTCTACTCAGATGAAAAACACCTCAAATATGTTTCCAAACACTTGTTGACAACTTTAGTCTGGCCCTCTGTCTGAGGGTGATAGGGAGTGTTGAGATACAATTGGGTTCCCTGTAGCTTGAAAAATTATTCCCAAAAATTGATGGTGAAAGTGGGGTCTCTGTCAGAGACAATAGAATTAGGCATGCCATGAAGATTGAATATATTATCCATGAATATTTGAGCCATTGTGGCGGCTATAAATGGGTGTTGAAGAGCACAAAAATGAGCATATTTGGAGAGACGATATACTAACACCATTATGACTAACTGGTTTACCGATTTAGGTAATCCCACAATGAAATCCATAGAAATATCTCTCCAAATAGAAGGGGGAATCGGAAGAGGTTGGAGTGTGCCTGGGGCTTTGACAATTTCTCTCATTTTTCATTGACATACCTTACATTTAGACATAAAGGTGCAAACATACTTCTTCATAACCTCCCAGAAAAAGAACGTTTGACCCATTCATAGGTTTTCGTAAACCTTCAATGCACAGTTGTGGGTGAGGCATGAAGTTCAGAAAGCACTATGGATTTAAGTTGGGATTTTTTTCATAAATACAAGCATCCTTTGTAGCGAAGCTATTCCTTATGCCAAGAGTACCCTGGATAAACTAAAGAATTGTGTTTCAATTGGTGGAGTAGGATAGAAATTTTGTGGTCTTGCAACCATTCCTGATGAACGGCTTGGAGCCAATATGGTACAATGAAGGAGAGGGAGAAAAGGGTCCCATCTTCTTCATATTTCAGGGAAAGAGAATCGACAACTATATTTTCCTCTCCCTTCTTGTAAATGATCTCATAATCATAGCCAAATATCTTGGTCACCCATTTTTTCTATGTCGGGGATGAAATTCGTTGTTCCAGGAAATACTTGAGACTCTGATTATCCATTTTGATTTGGAATTATTGACCCAATAAATAAGGACACTAGAGATCCATAGCATGCAGAATAGATAACATTTCATTTTCATAAATGTATTGGCCCAAATGTCGCTCTGAATTTTTTTTTCTAGTGAAGGTCAAGGGCCTGCCATCTTGCATGACGACGGATCCAATTCCTTTTCCGGAAGCATCACATTCCAATACAAATTTCTTTGTGAAGTATGGGAGAGCTAGGACAGGGGTGGAGCACATAGAATCTTTTAAGGCTTGGAAGGCATGATCCACAGCTAAACTCCAAGTGAAAGCATTATTTTTAAGGAAGGAAGTGAGAGGAGCGACAATCTTTCCATAATTCTGAACAAACTTCCTATAATATCATGTTAAACACAGAAAACCATGCAAGCTCTTAAGAGTTTTAGGGCGAGGCCAATCTTGCATAAATTCAATTTTCTTAGGATCCACATGGACACCATCCTTGTCGACAATATGACCCAATTATTCCACTTCTGAGGCACCAAAGGCACATTTAGATTGTTTGTGGAAAAGTTGATATTTAGAGAGTAGATGGAGAACTTGATTCACATAGGAGATATGGGATGGCCAAGTTTTACTATAGATGAGAATATCATCAAAGAAAACTAAGGGAAAATGATGGAGAAAAGGATGGAAGACATGATTCATAAGACTTTGGAAAGTGGAGAATTACATAATCCAAAGGGCATTACCAAGAACTCATAATGACCCTCATGAGTGTGAAACGCAGTCTTGGGAATGTATTCTTATTTCATACGGATTTGGTGGTAGCCAGAACATAGATCCAATTTGGTGAAGTATTGAGCACCACTCAATTCATCCAAGAGGTCATCAATGACAGGAATGGGGATTTTTTCTTTGATTGTGAGTTTGTTGAGGGTGCGGAAATCACGACACATGTGCCAAGTACCTTCTTTCTTGAGTATCATGACCATAGGTGGAGAATAGGGGCTAGTAATGGGATGGATAACACTTTCTTCTAGTAATTCATGAAAAAAATTCTCAATTTCATTCTTCTGGGAAAAGGGATGATGATAAGGCCGACCATTGGGAGGAAGAATACCTAGGATGAGAGGGATGGAATGATCATGGACTCAAAAGGAAGGGGGAAGGTCTTGGGGGGTGGTAAAAACAACATGGTGGTGGGAGAGAATAGATTGGAGTTTGGGATGCACATAAGGTGTCTCAACATCATGAATAGAGTGGAGTTAGGATATAAGTTCTGAATGACCTTTTTTGAGGATCTTTTCCATGCGATGGGAACTAATGATCTCAGGGGATCCTTCGATGATGCCTTGGAACATATATTGTTGTCCCTCCTATTGGAATTGCATGGTTAAGTCTTTAAAATCCATGAGAATGGGGCCTAAAGTGCGTAACCATTCGGCACCAACAACAATTTCATAACCGCCCAAGTCTATAGAAAACATATGGGATTACAGGTGATACTGACCAATTAGGAGTCACACATTTTCACATCGTCCCCCACATTTCATGGAACCACCATTAGCAATCATGATTTTAAAATTATTGACAACATGGATGTAACAATTGACTTCCTTGGAAATGCGGCGATGAATAAAGTTATGGGTGCTACCACTGTCCACGAGGATGATGACTTTCCTATTTTTTATGTAACCAATTAATTTGAGAGCCTGGGGGAAAAGAAACCAATGGGGGCATTAAGTGAAATCATCAACTCAATGTATGGTGGTTCAAAGGGTGGGTGAGGTTAGAAAGCGGTGGTAGTTCCTCCATAGGTGGAACAACAACATCTTCTTCAGAAAGATCCTCAGTCACATCCATAAAAATATTTTGTTCCTTACACTTTTTCCAGAGAAAATATTTGTCCAATAAGATTTATGTGGTGAGGGTTTTCAGTTAAGTTCGGAAAAACCACAGTTTGGTTGAAAATATTTGTCATCACAATTATAAAAAATACCCTTGATTTGACATTCAACCATTTCATCCCTAGTTAATTTTTGGATCTTGAGGGGAGTTGCAGAAGGGGAAAAATTGGTGGGTTTAGGGCGAGGAGGAAAGAAGGGTTTGTCGGTCTGGGAGGACACAATTTGTTGGGCTTCCTTGGCTCATTGAGTAGCTTCCAACCAAGTCTAGGGTTGTACCATGAGAACATGGGCATGAATTTTATCTTTGACGCCATTGATAAATAATTCCCTAAAGAAATCATCTGGCATGCCCTTCGTTTTGAAAACCAAGTGCTCAAATGTGGAAATAAAGTATTCCACTGTTCTAGAATACTTTAACTTGGTCAAACATCCTAAATGGTGGGTGTTAGAGTCAAATTGGTCGTAAAGTTCGGCCACAAACTATGTCTAAGAAAGATACCCTTGGCATGCCTTTTTTCACCATTGTGAGCATTTCCATCATTATGGATCCAGATGTAGGAAACCATAATGAAGCTTGGATAAATAATCAGTAATGCCATGCTAAGAGAAATAATGTTCCATTTGGGTGACCCAGCCTGTAGGATCCAATCCATCAAATTTGTTCACCACAATTCTAGGAGGGTG
>SNQJ01S0022097.1:179734-194632 GCA_010110895.2 Picea sitchensis | reverse complement strand
ATTAGAATAAGTAGATGTTGGAATGAAAGTAAAACTAGAAACATAAAGTGCATGTCCATAAGAAGAAGAGTTAGAAAAAGGGGGATCAAGATTGATGTTGTTCTTTTTCATTGCTACTTCTAAGGCTTCCATATTCTTAAAACATATGAACTCCATATGACCATATTTCCCATAAAAATTACAATGTCTCTTAATATTCTTACCTTTGAATTTAGTTCCTTTATCACCATTGGAAAGAGGTTTTTGGCTAAGAGGGTTTGAGACCTTTGTTTTGATTATTGTTGTGAGAATGTTGCTTCTTTGGATTCTTAGGGCCTTACTTTTGTTGTGCTACTAAGGAATTGTTAGATGTACCTGCAATGTTGATCAATCCAATATGTAAGAGATTGTGTTGCTCTCTAATCAAAGAATCAAAAAATTCCTCAAAGGAGGGCATTTTGTACTATATCTCCTTGACTAATAAGTGCTTCTCTAGTGGAATGAAAAGTAGATACAAAAACATAACATACATTGCCAAGATTAGCAAGAATAACAATAATAACATATATAAGTTGGTCATCTTCCTTCTTTATCTCACATTCTACAAATAGAACTCTTAAAGGGTGTTTTAAACTTAGAAAATCCTCAATGTAAGAGAAATATCTAGGATTTGAATAAATTAATTGATTTATGAGCTGGTGGGATCGAATATATTTGCGTTTACCAAACATGGTTTCCATCTTTTTCCAAGTTAGATATGGGGTCTCAATTTCGTAAAGGTGAAACTGTAAATCACTGGATATTGACATCCCTATCAATCCAAGTGCTAAATAATTTTGAATGTCTCATTTGGTTCTCTTTCATGTGTCAAGTGGCGTGGCTTATATTCCCAAGGTAACCCATTAAATTCCCTTTCTTCATAGTAAATGCTCCATTTGATATTTTCATAAGGATTAGTTAGAACTGGTAAGTAGGATCTCACTTGGACTCACCACATTACAATATGAAGGTAAGATGACTTTGAAATAAAATTCTAATTATTCAAATGGAAAGTGCTTGAAAAAATTGGTAGTTAAATAAATAGCATTGAAAATGGACTACAAATGATTGAGCTATATTTTAAAAGAAAAGTCAAAATGTTAAGCTAGATGCCACATGTAAGGTGGAGGTTGGTCCCATGTGAAAATGAGTGCAGAATGATGCTACCAAGTTGTAAAGAGTAAAAAAATTGTGCTCCTTGTATAACTTGTTCTATAAGCTTACTTTTACAAATAAATTACTTTTATAACTTAAGTGACTCACTTTTATAAAATAAGCGAGTCTCACTTTTAAAATAAAGATACTTTATCACTTAAAGTTGCACACAAAAAATAAATTAAAAAAAGTAACTCAAGACTTGTTGGGCCCTTCGTTTTGGATAAATCGATAAGGATGAGTAAGTGGCGGAAAAAGTGAAATGCATTGTGCGACAACTGGAAGCCTTGATAGTGGCAGAAAAGGAAATATTGCGAGTGCATCAAAGAAATACTGGGCACATATAGAAACATATTTGATTTAGTCAATCGACTTTTTCAAAGGCGCACAATTATAAATAAAACAACAATGTAAAGAAAAAAGGTTAATGTTATTATTAGTTTGGTCGGGAATTGTTTGGTGTAGGTCGATTGATACTATTGTTGTTATGCTTTTTCTTTTGGTCTGGTTTCTTTTTGTAATGGCCAATTATTGCAATCGTCTTAGTTGGTACTGCTGTTGCATATGAGGTGAGTCATGAGTCTGTAATGAATCCCATAAGAGAATTATCTAAAGATGTAAGAGTTGGATCTCACCTAGTGGGATAATGTATTGAAGATCTATGCATTTTGAAGCGTGATATGTTTTATGGTTACCTATTATGCTATGAATGGATCTGTAGTGTTGTTATGCATTTTCTTATTCCTTTCTCGTTTTTATCTAAATGTTGTTGCAACCCAATTTCAACTGTTAATTTATGAATCTGAATACTGTAAAAATAGATTTGATGTCATATTATTTATAACTCATCCATACAAGTCTCGACTACACTTTGATTGAGTCCTCCTTCCCTTGCAGAATGTTTAAAATTCTAGTGTTCCTAGACTGCAACGAAATGTTTTAGTTGGTAACTACCGAAAACAATAGTATCGATTTTGTGCCAACAAATGGTTCCGTTGTTGGGACCGAGCTTTAGATGGATTGTTTAGAGGATGCCTCATCAGATCTACAAATACGATGTTGAAAATTGGTGGGAGAAGAAGTGTGATGTGTTCACAAGGAAAGAGGCCAAGTTGCAACATAAGAGTTTTAGGGTCATGAAATATATTGTTTTATATTCGGAGCCTGCTAGTGACCAATACGATATCTTTTGAGTTAAATTTCATGGCGAGTTGTTTCAGTGGTTAGATCGGCTGCAAGAAGCCCTAGAATACAAAGATCTGGCCAAGAAGAAATATGAATGGACTATTGAGAGTCTAGCAGCTCTTCATCGTCTAGATCCCCAGATCTCGCGAGATGTAGACTTCTGGGTGCATAATACTTTGGAAGGGTATATGATCGAGTTCGTTGCAAAACATCACCAAGGATTTTCGAAAGCTGAAGATGTATTTAGAGAAGGAGCTAGAGGAAGAATGTTGTGGTAAATACCTTTTGTGGGTCAAGGTCCTCCTGGTAGAAGAAGGAATGTTTCCTGATCCCTTAGGTAACATGAAAACTTAACAACATGTGCTCATGGGAAGGTGATTTCTGGGAGGATTTATGAGTTAAGATAGTGAGAAGTTTTCTTTGAGATACGGGAGGCCATAAAAAGAAGAGTGCAAGAGACGAATGAGATCTAAGGAGGGATGATATTGTTGAAAAATGGTGGTCGAACTAGATGAAGACAATGATGAATCATACCAATAATTTGTGTAAGGAGATCATATCAAACAATGGTGATAGAGAAAATATTGAAGAGTTTCACAAGTTGCAGAGACGAGGAAGATTGGCTAGTCAGTGGTTGATAGAGAGAAGTGGTGCAAGAGGCAAAGGTTCTAGAGGTAGAAGACAAGAGGAAGAGTATTTAGAGGAGGTAGATGAAAGAGTCGAGGTATATGCCACCACCGAGGAAGAAGAGTCAACCTAAACCTTCAAATAAGTTGTAGAAGAGTCAAAACTTGTAATTCTAGAAGATACTGGTTTGCATTAGGAAACAAATGCAACATTGCAAGAGAATGAGAACCCCTAGATCAAAGAAATATATTTCAGAGTTAAAGGAACCTGATCTAAATCATGTATTCCCCCAATGTCGTAAAAAAATCTGGTAATTTCTTTAGTAAATCCTTCTATAATTTTTGCTACTCCTAGTTCTTTGAGTTCTACAAGTTTATTGAGTTGTAGTAGTAGAAGTGTGGTCATTTCTACCATCATATTGCAACCAAGATCTCATGGGTTTATTTTAGTAGGGTCTACAAGTCCATCAATGGAAAGACAAACTAGAGGATCCCTTACCTGATACCCCAAGTTTTGGGGAAATGGGGATGAGGATGTTGAGAAATATTGGTTTTTATGTAAGGCCATCTGGAGGTCTCGAGGGACTCTAGATACAAACAAGTTGGTTGAGTTTCAAACTAATCTGAGAGGTCGATCTCTCAAATGGTACATGAAGACTATTGAACCAGGGATTCAAGGTTAAGAATTCACTCTGGTTCAAGTGAGGTAGAGTTTTATTGCAGAGTTCCAGTTACCACAGTCAGAGCAACAAGCACTTTCTGAGTTACGGGAAATAAAGTAGAGAGATGGTGAGTCTGCGTGGGAATGAAATCATAGGTTTAAATATGCAATAGGGAATTTGGAAAACCCTATTCATTAAGATCATCAAAGGGAGTGGTTTATCCATGGTTTACTACCTTTGACCTGCATCCCCTTAACTCAACAAAGGATATCCACTCTAGGAGAAGCATTGAATAAGGCTATGAATATTGAAGCTATGACATGATATTCGACGAGCTTACGATTTATGAGACCACATGAATATGCAAGCCTCACACAACTGCATGGTCAAATATTTTCACTGACTGAAAATATTCAAGAGTTGGCCCTTCTCAAGGTAGGTCAACCGCAAGTTTAGTGTGGAGTTTGTTATAGAGAAGGTCAATTGGTGACCAAATGTCCAATATTGAGAGGTGCAAGGCCCTCTAGTCTACATCAAATCAATATTTAGAAGGCTATGCCAGATACACCAAATATGATCCTAAGTGATAGAATGAATTCTTCTAAAATACAATAGAGATGTTTAGATGTATGCTTGGTCCTTTGCCACCTGAAGTTGTAGAAAAAAGTTTCAAGTTGACCCCACATCAACCAACGATAGTTAGATAGTCATCTACTCAGTTGGTGTCTTCGGGTAAGTCACATAAAGTTGTTGATCTTTGGTTTCAATTATTTTATGAAATATTAGATGATGATAAACGTGTTGAGAATTTGTGGAATACAATTAAAGTGGCCTTGGGAGCTGAAGGAAACCCATTAGAGTTCATTGCTGCTAACCTTATAGAGAGGAAACAAACTAGGGTACAAAGAAGAAATAGGAGAACTGGAAGGGAATTCAAACTAAATGCCCAATTAGATGACTATAAGAGCAAGGATGTTATGCTAGAATTGGGATTTTATTTTAACATCTTTCCTAGGAAGACTTGGGAGGAAATGGGGAAACCCAAGCTATTATATTCTCCTATTTAGTTGAGGATGGAAAATCAATACTGCATTTTTCCAGTAGGAAGGTTACATAATGTATAAGTAGACTTGACTGGTGTAAAAAAAGTATCTGATTTTGAGGTTATTGAAATAATGGTGGAGAAGGATCCATATCCAATTATTTTAGGCATTGAATGGGCTTATGAAAACTATGCTTTCATTGATATTAAAAAGGAAACTATGAATTTTGAGTCCGATGCTATGAAAGTCACTCAACCTTTAGATCCATACCAAGGCCCATGATATACTAAACCCGCAAATGATAATATGGAGTCAGATGTCCTTGATGAGTTGTATAATATGACTACAGGAAAACGAGCTAATTATATTAACCCATGACATATGGATCAGTGAGTTGGTAGAGTGTTCATTCTATGGATGAGGATTCTTAAGCAAATTTTAACAATTGGCAACAAGGGAGGTATGAGAAATTTTCAAGACGTTGCACAACTATCTGCTCAATAAGGTTGATTGGGACTGAAATATGTGATTGTCCAACATATTATGGGACTTCCTATTTGCACAATTTTCTCATTAATATGGAGGATAAGGTTGCAGAAGACCAAATAATTTCAACACTAGACAAGTTTTGAGATATTCCTCATCTAGATGGTGGGCTAACCATAAAGGAACTATTTATTATTGGAATGATACTAAGCTTGCCTTACAATACTACTTCCTTCCTCCATCACAAGTCATCCAGTGAAGTGAAGATCATAAGATGAAAAATCAGTTATTAACTCTTGAGAAATATGATGGTTTCTCTCATCTAGTTGAGCATATTGAGTATTGTTTTAAGGTATGGGAAACTACACAAATACCATCTCATTTATGGGTACATCATTTCTTCCATTCTCTAGGAACAATTCCAAAATCTCGGTATGTACACGAGGAGACCAAGAGGAAGACTGGATGTTGGAAGGCACTACAAGATCAATTTTGTCATGATTTTTCCTTTTATGGTAAGCCTTCATAAATTACAATTGTACTGCAACAAATAAAGAAAATGTTGTTTACTAATGACTTCAAGCCCAAATTTCACCCTATTGTATGTCTTGAACATAAATATCTCCTTCAATTTAGTCTTTATCCTTCACCTATAAGGATATATATGGCTTGCAACAAGGTTGAAAGAGATCATAAATATCCCAAAGACTTGGAGGGGCTTAGACATATGACTCTTAAGGAATCCACAAAAACAAGAAGAGTTAGAGACACTCAATCAGGGAATGCCAGTATTTCATATACTCAGCCTATGAAGTTGCAGAATATGAATATTGGGAATGAGGAACATCCTAAGATGGCTTTTATAGGGGATTACTGGGATGAATAGACCATGATAGAGATCCAGGCCCTGTTGCGAGAGTATGAGGATTTATTCTTGAATATGTTTTCAAAACTTAAAGGAATTAAAGGAGATATGGGAGAGATGAAAATAGAGTTGAATCCTAATGCTCAGACAATCAATCATAGATCGTATCACTTCAACCCTAGAGTTAAAGAAAAGGTTAAGAAGGAAATTGCTAAAATGCTTTTAGTTGGATTAATCTTCTTTGTGGATGAAGTTGAGTGGATCAGTCCAATTTTTATATAGATAAAGAAAGGCATGGAGGACATAAGAGTTTGTGTGGACTATATAATTTTGAACTCATATTGTGTGCATGAGTTTTTTCCTACTCCATTTAGTAATGAAGTACTTGATCATGTGGCAGGAAATTACACATATTCCTTCACTGATGGATTTTCAGGATATCATGCGGTTCAAATTGCAGAAGAAGACAAAAGAAAAGACTACTTTTACTACTGAGTGGGGATATTTTTCTTACAATGTCATGCCCTTTGGGTTCAGGAATGCTCATGTTGTATTTTCTAGGATTTTTATTGCTTCCTTTCAATACTTTAAACATAATTTTCTCGAAAAGTTTACATGGATGACTAGACTATGTATATCCTACTGAAGGAACACATAGGATTAATTCAATTAATGTTTGACCACCACAAACAGTTACAAATTTCATTAAATATGATGAAATGTATTTTCTGCGTGCCTTTTGGAAATTTGCTGGGACATATCGTTTGCAGAGAAGGAGTTTTGGTTGATCCTACGAAGGTTGTTGTTATTCTTAATATGCCTCCTGGTATCATTATGAAGCAATTATGATCCACTCTGGGTCATACTGGATATTATCATAAGTTCATTAGGAACTACACAAGTATAACTACCCCGCTGGAGAAGTTGCTGAAGAAGGATGAAATTTTCCCTTGGAACCTTGAATGTGACCAATCTTTTAATATTTTGAAAGAGAAGTTAAGTAGTGATCGTATTTTGACATATCCTAACCGACAAGTTGAATTCCATTTTCAGATTTATGCTTCTAGTATGGCCTTAGGTGCTTTTCTTGCACAACTTGGTGAAGGTAATCTAGATCATCCTATTTATTTCGCGAGTAGAGATATCATAGGCCTAGCACAACTATACCACTATATAAAGGGAGAGATTATCTATGGTATACGCTCTATAGAATTTCATCCATTACATGTTGGGAGATCATTTCAAGTTTTTCACTGATAATTCAACTTTGAAGTATTTTTTTAATAATCCTGTGTTAGAAGAAAGGATTTGTAGATGGATTTTATTATTTTAGGAATTCTCCTTTGAAGTTGTTGTCAAACTCGAGAAGCTTAATGTTGTCCCTGACCACTTATCTCGGCGAGATTCAGGTTAAAATGGTGGAGATGTAGATGACCAACTCCCAGATGCATATTTATGTAAGATTGAAGTTATTCCAGAGCATCTCTCTGATATCACCCTCTTCTTTATTATTGGTGTCTTCCCCAATGGTTATTTTGCAACACAGAAGATACATTTGGTCATTCATACAATAGGCTACTAATTGATTACAGGTCAACTATATAAATTGGGTTTGGATAACATTCTTAGAAGGGGTGTACTAGATCATGAAAAACCTGATATATTATGGGAGTATCATAGTGGAGCTGCAGGAGGTCATGTAGGAGGTGTTATAGCGTAATTTCTAGGTTGGGAAAAGCTCGACCCGACCACAGAACAAGTGCTACAACTTTGGGAATCCTACACCCAATGTCACCTCGATGTAGGTTCCACACTTCATGGTTGACTAAGTCACTCTAGGAGGCGATCCTAGTGACCCTAGGGGGATTGATATGGATATGGAGGGAAGTGGAAATGAAGCCCCTAGAGGTCAAGTCTAAATGGAAAGAAGGTAGGGAGAGATTCCTTGTAATTTAAGAAATGGATGCCCTACATGTATAGTACTTATCCAGATGATTGCACCTGCATGAGAAACAAGAAAACAAACTTTGAAATGATATATATTAGTTGGATCAACAATTTACTGGTACTATAATCTATTCAATAAGTGATAGATATTAACTATACATTGCAAGAGAAAGACTAGCTAAACTCAAGATGAAAATCCAATATTCTAGCACAAAATATAAGGTTGTTGTAAACACTTGTCTACAAAAAATTAAATCAGCCTTATGGATGTAACATTCAATGTATTACAACATGAAAATCAATCACTGAAATCTTCTCAAACTTTTCTAAAAAGTGTGTTGAACCAAGGAGAACAAGTGTGCAAACTTTGAGCAAAATCCAATGGTTGATAAGAGAGTTATTCAAGCAAGTAAGCTAGGGTTTCTGCAACCCTAATGTCTGAAGATGCAATTTTGTAACAACAACAATAAGTATCTCCTATATGGGGACACACTCAGTGGTTGTGAGGTTCCCAAGGAAAATTAAAACAATCCACTTTGCAAGAAGTAAAAATGACTGAAAATCATGTTTCTCAATGTAATATTTTATTTCTCCAATGCAACAAATCAATGACTAGTGCCTTTACTATTGGGTTAATGGAGTCACAAGGAGGTTAGAGAAGCTACCTCCTTGGGGGTGTAAGCCCTTTTACTCCCCAAATAAAGTTTCTCTAAGCTAAGGTTTAAGCTAATATGGTGTATGCCCTTATACTTCAATTAGCAAACCCTTAATCAATGAGATGAAGCAAATAAAATGATGAAGGTTATGGTGGGGTTGTATGCCCTTATACTTCCCACCTATATCCTAGAATAACAATACTTAAAATTGAAAAATGATATCATTATAGTAGAAAACATTACCAAGATCAAGAGAAATGCCAAGATAAGTCACCACAAGATCTAGAAAGCATCATCCAAATCTAGTGCCAGACCTTCCTTCATCAACCATTCATAACATAGCCATAAACAAGTGCGCAAGACCTAAAAGAGCCAAGAGGGCCGAAAATTTCAGACCAAGTCTCTCATAAGAGGAAGAGTTATGATTTAAAATGAGATCTTATGATCTCTATTTATACTAAAAGTAGCTAACATAGTTTGTCCATAAATTAAGGAGTAAAACACAATATTAGGGGTCAACAACCCTAATATTTTTTGCTTAAAAAAGTAATATTAAACAATTCACTTTAAAATTTCACTTTTTGCACAAATTAAACCCTAATTTAGGACGACGTCACCCCTTTAGGGGACATTTTTCCACTTTGAGGAAATTGTTGGTATTGGAGAAGCATGGATGGGCCTCCAAAGGCCATGTGTCAAGAATATAGGCACTCATATCATGGTGAAGATCCTTCTCCTCCTCAAACTTCCCCCAAGATCATGACGTCAAGCTCAAAAGTGGAACGTTTTTCCCCTCCTGGGAAAATCGTTTGGAAAGTAAGCGGTGGGATAGATTTTCCAAGTCATCATCAAGGATGTCCAAGTATGATCTATGCCAATAGGCATACATGCCCCTGACATCCAACCTTCAGGATTGTATCCCCATGGAAGCTCAATCTAGGCTTGTTCTCCCAAAACTGTCCACTAGCTAGGTGCTGCAAAGACAAATGAACATGACCTCCAAGGATCTCAAGACATAACATCATGATAAGTTAATCTAATCAATAAGTAAGCCATCTAAGCATGTGCATCAAATATCACCATATCAAAAAATTAATAACTCAAAGACATTATGCGACCTATCAAGCTTAAGTATGGTGGGGTTGACGAGGTGTCCTATTGGGTAGATATTGCCCTAGTTCAAGGAAAGATTCCAAGAGGTCCCTCTGTAATCCATGTAAAGTGTATGAGGTGGATGGGGTCAAGACTCAATGGGCATAGGGATCATGACATACTAGGGGTCATAGTGACTCATTCACAGATGCCTTTGTAGAGTGTGTGTGGTACCTTCGTCCGCAATGCACTTTTTCCAACCCCATCAGTTCCCTTTTATCTTTCTTTCTTTATATTTTCTTTCATAATATCATAAGGAGAGATTGAAGGTTACTGACTTGGCGTGGTGACTAGGTGATGGCAATGTCACCCACAAACACCTAATGGAAATGAGAAGGATGGATCATGATGAGATCCCCTTTCTCTTATCCATGCAACTGAGGACCATTGCCCTGGTTTGGTGAACAGATGATGAAAATGTCATACCACTAGATATCCATGGACATGATAGGTCAGCTTGTGATGAGACCTCCCATCCTTCAACTAACCTTTCAAGCATTTTTTTATTATATTTTGGGTCCCATTTATTTAAAGATATGCATTTCATTTCTTTCTTGGGTGATCCTTGGCAGAAGAATCTGGAAGGTTTATATAAGGATTTTATCTTTTACCCAACACCAACCCCTCTGGGCCTTTATCCCATTCTTCCCATAGAATTAGGGACACACCCTTCTTCCCATAGAATGAGGGACAACCCCTTCTTGGGTCAATATACCCTCAAATCCCAAGAGATAAGGAAATGGAGGGGAATAATGATGGAAAATGGTAAGTATGGTCAGGAATGGTACGATGGCGCATTAAGGGATTTCCCAGTAGCAAACCCATTCCCAAATAAAACCACTTACTAGGGCACAATGTCAACCACCAAGGTGAAGCAGGGAAAAAGGCATAATGTCCAAGCACATATCATGAAATCTAGAGCAATCTAAGATACAACGTAATCAAGTGGCTTAGATATTGAAATGATGTTCACCATAATACTGACTTGTACCTCATGGAGGAAGGCCCACTACCTTTTGGGAGCCAACTGGTGTGGTGGATTCCATCTGTAAACCTGTGACCATCTGTGTTGGTGAGTGGGTTTTCCATCTGTGCAAAAGGTATTGTTGGTCATGTAGTCTCTTGTCACTCCATATTTTCAACTTGAGGGCGTTGAGACATAATCTCCTTAGTTATCCACAAAATGAGGATAACATCTGGCTCCTACTTGGGGACATGTGCTCGCCGTAGAGTGCATAAGAACTGCAACATATCCTGGTAGACACGTGCTTGCAAGGAAACATAAAACTGTCAAGTGCAGGATGGCCTACTCATCCTTGTTCTCATATGATCATAATCAAAACCAACTAAGCTAGAAAAATAATATTTTGACATTTTTTTCAAAAATTCTAAACTAAGCATGAAATCAATTATGCAAGTAAACAAAAATGAAAATGAGATGCGTGTAAACTAAAACATGAAATCTAGATGAAAATGCAGGGAAAAAAAAATGTTAGGGACTTAACCTCCCTAACCCCTCACGTAGGTAGAATAATATAATTCCATGTAATAAAGGCCAATATTAATAAGACCAAGCAATAAGGAAGAATAAGTCAAATGTAAGAATACCTAATAGAATCTTTCGCTTCTAGAAGTATCTTCCTCTAGATTTTTCTTTTGGATAGATAGAGTATAAATAGAAGTAGAGAGTATGAGAAATCTTGTCTTGGATATTATTGTAATAGAGATCTACTCTGCTGGAGGTTTCCCCCTCGAAGAGGCGAGTGAACATTGCTATCAACAATCAAAGTGCTCTTTCTGGTGTTATTATGGTATTGTTTTGATTATATCATTGCTTCTCTGCCATTTCTAGCTGAATATTTATGTTCTGCATACTATTTTATATCTCGAATACTAAAAGTGGTATCATAGCACCTTCCTCGATAGAAAATTGTGGGTTATTTTTTTTTCCTTGGTAGACGTATTCCAACGTCTTAAAGCTACATCTATATGTCATTACATGCATAAACCCACCGCCGGGGAGTCATAAATGCAGGAAATACAAGTGGTACCTAAGCGCACATCTGTTGGCCATGCTTGTAACCCCTGTTGGTACCCATTCAAGTGGTAGCGCATCAGACACCATCTGTATACGGATTGACCTAGATCTCATGAATCTCTCCATAGATAAATAAAATGGCCACTTGACTGCTATAGTGCCACCGAGAACAACACTCGAGAATATACTCTCTAGTACCTGGGTAGTCAGGTAGTATGGCTAAGGGCACGGTCTAGCCTCCTTAGTTGGTGCCCTGAGATATTGGGCCGAGTACTAGTGTTGGACCCCACACGTATATCAGAGAGCTATAACACAGGGAAAAACCTTGTTTGTAGAAACAAAACAGACAAGATCTATTGCCGTGCAATTGTGCCTTCTGCATTTTGGTTGCAAAATTACTACACATTTCTTCCTGTTAAGCATTTGGGCATTTCATCACTGAAGTATTATTTAGGCCGGAGTATAACTCTGGAGGAGTAAAAAAAACAATTATAGTGGTCCCACCGACATACTTATTTGATACCTATCCTACTATGTTCCTCTCTTCGCCTCGATTCCAGTGATACCTATAAGTTTTAACACACTTTTTTTTTGTGTGGACCTGACCCATCTCTGACACCCTTATTTGGATCATATGTCTTTGGATCTCCCTTTTCTCCCTCATCGCAGTGGTACCTATAATTGGAAACCCTTTTTCTCCATGGTCCCACCCACCCCTACAGACCCCTTTTGTTTCCCCTATACCATTTTCCTTCTCCTTTGTCCAAATGACTACCACGCGAGCCCAAGAACTCAATGCCTTGATTGATGACAACTGCCAAAACAAGGAAGACATCAAGCATCTCAGTGCCAAAATTAGCTCCATAAATTCAAGTATTGAGATCCTCAAGGAGAAATGTTCCCACATAAAAGACCTCAAAGAACACTTCTTGGGCTGTTCCCAGAACCCTTCTTCTTCTGAAAAACCATCTTAGCAGGATGACCATGAATTTTCCCATTACCAAGGCCCTCATACTACCTAATTTTCCCGAGACCTCCACCCTCCTAGAATTGTGGTGAACAAATTTGATGGATTGGATCCTACAGGCTGGGTCACCCAAATGGAACATTATTTCTCTTAGCATGGCATTACTGATTATTTATCCAAGCTTCATTATGGTTTCCTACATCTGGATCCATAATGATGGAAATGCTCACAATGGTGAAAAAAGGCATGCCAAGGGTATCTTTCTTAGACATAGTTTGTGGCCGAACTTTACGACCAATTTGACTCTAACACCCACCATTTAGGATGTTTGACCAAGTTAAAGTATTCTAGAACAGTGGAATACTTTATTTCCACATTTGAGCACTTGGTTTTCAAAACGAAGGGCATGCCAGATGATTTCTTTAGGGAATTATTTATCAATGGCGTCAAAGATAAAATTCATGCCCATGTTCTCATGGTACAACCCTAGACTTGGTTGGAAGCTACTCAATGAGCCAAGGAAGCCCAACAAATTGTGTCCTCCCAGACCGACAAACCCTTCTTTCCTCCTCGCCCTAAACCCACCAATTTTTCCCCTTCTGCAACTCCCCTCAAGATCCAAAAATTAACTAGGGATGAAATGGTTGAATGTCAAATCAAGGGTATTTTTTATAATTGTGATGACAAATATTTTCAACCAAACTGTGGTTTTTCCGAACTTAACTGAAAACCCTCACCACATAAATCTTATTGGACAAATATTTTCTCTGGAAAAAGTGTAAGGAACAAAATATTTTTATGGATGTGACTGAGGATCTTTCTGAAGAAGATGTTGTTGTTCCACCTATGGAGGAACTACCACCGCTTTCTAACCTCACCCACCCTTTGAACCACCATACATTGAGTTGATGATTTCACTTAATGCCCCCATTGGTTTCTTTTCCCCCAGGCTCTCAAATTAATTGGTTACATAAAAAATAGGAAAGTCATCATCCTCGTGGACAGTGGTAGCACCCATAACTTTATTCATCGCCGCATTTCCAAGGAAGTCAATTGTTACATCCATGTTGTCAATAATTTTAAAATCATGATTGCTAATGGTGGTTCCATGAAATGTGGGGGACGATGTGAAAATGTGTGACTCCTAATTGGTCAGTATCACCTGTAATCCCATATGTTTTCTATAGACTTGGGCGGTTATGAAATTGTTGTTGGTGCCGAATGGTTACGCACTTTAGGCCCCATTCTCATGGATTTTAAAGACTTAACCATGCAATTCCAATAGGAGGGACAACAATATATGTTCCAAGGCATCATCGAAGGATCCCCTGAGATCATTAGTTCCCATCGCATGGAAAAGATCCTCAAAAAAGGTCATTCAGAACTTATATCCTAACTCCACTCTATTCATGATGTTGAGACACCTTATGTGCATCCCAAACTCCAATCTATTCTCTCCCACCACCATGTTGTTTTTACCACCCCCCAAGACCTTCCCCCTTCCTTTTGAGTCCATGATCATTCCATCCCTCTCATCCTAGGTATTCTTCCTCCCAATGGTCGGCCTTATCATCATCCCTTTTCCCAGAAGAATGAAATTGAGAATTTTTTTCATGAATTACTAGAAGAAAGTGTTATCCATCCCATTACTAGCCCCTATTCTCCACCTATGGTCATGATACTCAAGAAAGAAGGTACTTGGCACATGTGTCGTGATTTCCGCACCCTCAACAAACTCACAATCAAAGAAAAAATCCCCATTCCTGTCATTGATGACCTCTTGGATGAATTGAGTGGTGCTCAATACTTCACCAAATTGGATCTATGTTCTGGCTACCACCAAATCCGTATGAAATAAGAATACATTCCCAAGACTGCGTTTCACACTCATGAGGGTCATTATGAGTTCTTGGTAATGCCCTTTGGATTATGTAATTCTCCACTTTCCAAAGTCTTATGAATCATGTCTTCCATCCTTTTCTCCATCATTTTCCCTTAGTTTTCTTTGATGATATTCTCATCTATAGTAAAACTTGGCCATCCCATATCTCCTATGTGAATCAAGTTCTCCATCTACTCTCTAAATATCAACTTTTCC
>SNQJ01S0022097.1:145761-177343 GCA_010110895.2 Picea sitchensis | reverse complement strand
CATTTTTTGGTTATAGTTTACTCCTGCTACCCTTCTTGGGCTGACCCAGGTTCAATTCCACTTGGTTTCCAACAAAACCCCACTAAAACTATCGACCCTCCCAGTAAACCAAAATGAAACACAACGCACAGGATGCACTGCGCAGTCTCACCTGAGATAGTTCTTATGGGTGGTTGCAATGCTCAGGTGCTTGCAACCTGGGAAATGAGTGGGGATCTGCGATTAAACTCTGTATTCTTCATTTATTACTTTAACATTCAACTTATATGGAATACCCTGTCATTCTTGCTCATGCATGTAAAGTAGCAGATCTATCTAGTCATTCACATATTTGTTTAACATCTAATCATTAACAACAAAAAAGATACATAAAATTCAATCACATAACACATGATCTACCGTGGTTCACCCCTCTTGGGCTATGTCCACAAAGATTTGGTTGCTCTGCTCTTTTATTATTATGGTTCCAAAACTATAGCGCCTCACACATTACAATTCTCCATTAGAACATGTCGAGATCTACAATGAGGTGGACTAGATCACACCAAGCTCCTCAGCTTGTGATCTAACCCTCAAGATCTCCCTTATTCCCTCTCCTCAGCTCAACAAATTACAGATCGATCGGATTTACAGTTATTCTACTTTTTTACATCATAGAAACACTGACTAACTCAACAAGAACAACAATAAATGACCAAAAACCCACTCGAACACAACACCCTGACCTAGACCTTCTAGGTACCTACTTATACATATTTTCGGCTTACCAGCCATTACATTCTCTTATCCAAACCCTAACCCTATCATGGCTAGGTCTTCTTGCATGCATGCCTCGCATGCCTTCCTCTTCTGCATGCACGTCTGTTTTGCACGTGTTACTTTTCCTGCATGCGCGTCTGCCTTACACGTGTTGCTTCTTCTGCATGCACGTCTGCCTTACACGTGTTTATTCTTCTGCATGCACATTCTCCTCCCACGTCGTTCTTTTCCCTCAAAATTGCTTTGTGCCCAACAATAGAACTCTATCCAAGATCAACCATCCACTCAAATTAAGCCATACATATGTCCATCAAACATCACAACTAAGAGACCTAACACTCTCCTAAAGTAGGTGAAAACACTTTTAGAGTAACCCCAAAACATAAAATTATAAAGGAAACATCAAACAAGCCTTGGGTGAGACCTACTTCCTTTCAAAGGTTGAAAATGTTGGCATACTAGACTACATTGTTCCTTTTTAAAGACTGCTACAGAGTTTGAGTATTAAAATGAGCCAACACTGGGTATGGTTCTTGAGGCCTAGGTCATGGTTCAAGATAAAATCCTAGGGTCTAAGTCCTATCAATTTCATCTCAGGCTTATGGGCCATTCATACTACCTTGGAGCACTAAACAACCACTACATTTAAAGACTCTTTTGTTGATGAGTGATATATTGTAAGTGTTTCAAGGACTGACATGTGATGGATGGTCCTTATGCCCTATACCAAGGTTAAAGGCCAAAAGCTAGGTTCTTAGGCCATTCTTTAAAGTTTCGAGATGGAGTCAGTTTTAAAATTTTGATTATGCATCAAATTTAAGGTCTTAGATATGTGTGTATTCATGTAGTCCATGGAACAAAGTAGGTTGGTGGGTAGGGTATTTTTTTCATTGCGAGAGGATTGGTCATTGTGAAAAGTATGGGCTTTGCATGATGTTGAGTGTCTACAAAATAAGGGATCCATGGGAGAGTATTAACATCGATAAAAGTCGTTCAAGAGAATATGGAAAAGACAAGAACCCCATTTCTTCTATTATATTCCCTTAAGGATTAGAAGAAGTTGTTACAGAGCATATCTTGAGAAATTGAATGGAGGACATATAGTACTTCATTGCAGTAAAGAACTGTACAAATTGTGTCGAGACTGAGAATGCAACTATCCTCAAGGAACAACCCTCACCAAAGGAAGCCAACAAAGAAATCACTACAACTTTTGTATGCAAGGTCATGGATGTCATGATCCATTGTTGCTCTATGTTTGATAAGTACAAGCAAGTTTAGGTTGTTGTATTGTGTGCCTTAGCAAAGTTTGAACCCCTTTTTGAAGCCAAGTAACCACAAACCCATTTTGGGATGCGTCAAGTTCAATGTGGTCAACTATTGTTATGACTATATGTCTTTACCTTTTGGAGCAAGCATAAAATTGAACCATGGAAGAAAGAATGATTAAAGTGAGATTTAAACCATAGAACTTGAATACATAATCAATGTATGTACAAGGATGCAGAGTTCAAGTACACACAAAACCATGGGTAGATGGGTGCATCCCTAAGGATATAGTGAGGCATTAGATGCCTATGCATATGAGATAAAATACATGACAATTGTTTCAATTATAAAATGGTTCACTTCTTCAATGTGAACAAAATGAACTCTTTTATTAAATGGTAAACATTTCGAGAATTGACGGACTATGCATAATACCTTTGACCACAAACAACCATTACATAGGGACTCTTTTATATACCAATTAAATATGGTAAACATTTCGAGAATTGAAATGTTATGATGGTCTTGTATAAACATTTAATTTTCATTTAATTTTATGTATAAAATAAAAATATAGGACTTGGTTAGTTGTTTAAATGGTTTTTTTTTGGTATATAAATTTATATGAATTATTGTTTTTTGTTTTTTCAGAATTTATTTTTAAATGTAGAAATAGATTTAGCATCTTGAAAAACTTTCAAGATATTTAGATTTTACAGAAATAATTACTTAAATTTACAAATCCAACAATTTCCCTGAAAAAAATCTTATTTACTAGAATCTTTAACCTACTGCAAAAATATATGTTGATGTGTATTGATATGTTTAAAATTATTTTAGATCCTAGTGTATACTCTGTGCACAGAGCATTTAATACTCCATTTAAATTTGAAAATGTATATTGCTCACCCAAATCAAAACCTGTTAGTCTCTTCACAAGCAAAAAAATATTCAATTTTTGAGCTTCCCATGTATAGAACCCAAGCGATTTAGAGCTTCAGACATAATCGAGTTCTTCATTAAGGACTTTCTGCAACCCTCGAGCCCTTCATTAAGGACTTTCTGCAACCCTAATGGAAGAAAATTACCCTTGTTTTCCCGCTTCATCTCCTGAATCCATCCATACAGTAATACATATTACATGTAATATGTATTACATATTACATGAGAATCCATCCATACAGTGAAACAGAAGATGCTCTGGACACAAAAGGGGATCGGGACCCGTTCGGACAAAAACCCCAACGCCATAATGACATTCCGTACCCTAGCTACTGTTACGAAGTATAAATTGGCGACTAAATAGCAGGAACTTGGGCGCAAGGGTTTCCATAACAAGTTACAGACTTCTTTTCCCCAAGTTACTTGTTTGATTTATCCACAGAATCAGAGACACTCAGGTATCTGGGTGTCGGAAAAAATTTGTTGCTGTCAAGAAGGATAAACTCACTATTCCCAGCTAGAAATCCGGACAGAATTGGCAGATGGAAGCATGGAACTTGGAAGCTTTACAGATCTCCCTACTTTCTACATTTTTACCCGGCGGTACACGTTTTTCCTTCTGACTTCATCGCTCTTTTTAGACTTCATTGTAGATGTTATTTTTGGGGTAATTATCAGAAGTGATGTAATTGTTGGTGAAATTGCAATTTTCCATTAGAATTGGCAGATGAAAGCATGGAACTTAGAAGCTTTACAGATCTCCCTACTTCCTACATTTTTATCCGGGGCTACACGTTTTTCCTTCTGACTTCATCACTCTTTTTAGACTTTACTGTAGATGTTATCTTTGGGGTATTTATCAGAAGTGATGTAATTGTTGGTGAAATTGCCATTTTTCATTACTTAAATTGTAGTTTTGAATGCATAGATTGATCCAGGGCCATGAAAAAACCTTAATCCACCACCAGATAATGAAAAAACCCTAATCAACTGGGATTATGCTATCTTAGCAACTCATAAATTTTTAGCTGAATTTTAGACAAAACTGATCCCATAACATAACCAAAAAAGATTAAAAAAAATAAAAAAATTGAATGTTTAGACTAAGTGAATACATATATCTCTATATCTTTATTATCCATAGGTTTTTATTGAGCTGTTTTTCTTGTAATGATTTTAGTTAAGAAATTATGGTTGAATCTAATCCAGGGTTAGGGTTAATGGATTATAATTTTTTTGGGATGCCTTCTTACCTAGGAATAGAATTTAACTGGTAAATTGGCCCTCATAGGCTTTAAAAAAAATAAAAAAATAAAAAAAATAAAATAAATAATCCTGAAACCGTCATCCATCTGTTTTAAAAACCTTAAAACCAGTAATACAGTTCTTTAAACTGTCCAATTTGAAGACAACTTCGTTTTGAAATTCCAACCCTGAGACAAAACACTGCAGATACACATAAAGTGCAGATCCTTAAGACAAAAGTTGCTCATAATACTTAGTTTCCATTTCTGTGAAAAATACACATAAACTGCAGATACACATAAAGTGCAGATCCTTCAGACAAAAAAATGTTCATAATACTTGTAATTCAATCATTTCGCAACCTCACAGCTTGTGTAACTTACACTGTGAGGTCTTGAACCATTTTGCTCATTTCGCGTCTTCTTCTCCAATATGCTTGTTAGCACTGTATTTCCTGTATCGATACCTGTTCATAATAATCCACGAAGTTTTAGGAACATCTTTGCTACTTATTTAGTTAATACTGCAACAGGATACCTCTAGAAATAAACAGATAACTATCCACGCTGAAGGCACGTAATGGTTTACCTGAAAGGTAGGCACCATGTACATAACCGCTGAATTTCTCGCTTGTATGTTCTCCCGTGAAGTAAACAGGACCCACGGATGCCTGCACTCAATCACATTTTATGCATAACAACTTAATAAAGACCTTCAGACTAATTGAAACATCAATCTCAATATAACTACGTAACAATATATGAATTCGTCATTTTGTTTGGTCTTTACCCTAATGCTGTGGATGTTCTTCTTATCGACAAAAATTGGATTGTTAGTGTAACTTCCTCGTTGAAACCGGTTATTCCACCACCTTGGAACCAGAATTTGCTCTGCTTCAGGAATGCCATCTCCGAACATCCTTCTCAGAACCGCCATTGCTTCTTCTTTCGTCTTCTCATCGTCCTGTTCCTCAATCCGTTTGGATTCATCGTTTGTTACTGTTACAACGAGAATGTTTGACCCTGGATACGCGTTTTCCATGTGCTGCACATGAACAATAATAATTCCATGAGTACTTAGTCCCGGCCATAATAATATTATGGAGTGGGCTAAATCGGCAATCTTCCTTCTCCATTTATTTTTGTTGTCGATTTACTTTTCTGATAGGTAGGTTTTAGGCGGTTTATTTTTGGAATTTTTTGGTCAAAGGAATTTTTAATCGATTTTTGAGTATCTAGGTTGGTTAAAAATAATTCAAAACTTTTTGAATTAGGGGTTTTGAAATGCATAAAACTGTAATTCATGCAAAACTCAAACTATCCCTAAAAATCTAAAATCTAACGGAATCTGAAAATCTAACAGAATTCAGACCCATTTTTTTTAACTGAAAGAAAAAATCTATTTTACCAAATTAACCTACTCTAATATTATATATAGCAGGTAGCTCGTTTTATCAAAATTGTCAAAACACCCAGACCTGGTAAACGCGTTTTATCAAAATTGTCAAAACACCTCCTAATATTATATATATGGTAAACGTGTTTTATCAAAATTGTCAAAACACCCAGACCTCTAATATTATATATATGGTAAACGCGTTTTATCAAAATTGTCAAAACACCCAGACCATTTTTTTTCATGAAAAGGAGGCCTCTTTGCCACCCAGTTAGCCTACTCCTAATATTATACATATGGTGAACGCGTTTTACCAAATTGGTCAAAACACCCACCTGCCAGAACGTGTAATATCCTCGCTTTTGGTCAGCATAGAGAAAGAATTCTGTACCTTCCCCCCTGGGCCAGAACTTTCTCGGAAATTTCAGGAATATCTTTGTGTATATTCTAATGTCGCAGTTCCAGAATGCTTTCGTTTTCCAACTCTGCGCATTGTACCATATGAGAACAGAAAAACAAAAACAAAAACTGCTTGTGAATACGGAATAACAAATTGGTCAAAACACCCACCTGCCAGAACGTGTAATATCCTCGCTTTTGGTCAGCATAGAGAAAGAATTCTGTACCTTCCCCCCTGGGCCAGAACTTTCTCGGAAATTTCAGGAATATCTTTGTGTATATTCTAATGTCGCAGTTCCAGAATGCTTTCGTTTTCCAACTCTGCGCATTGTACCATATGAGAACAGAAAAACAAAAACAAAAACTGCTTGTGAATACGGAATAACAGTATTTGTCGCCATGATTGAGGGACATAGGTAGAAAATGTACTTACAGGCAATTGAGGGTTAAACTTGATTAGGTCACTTCGAAGAACTCCGAGGCTGACAGACACAATAGCATACCTGCCATTGTAAACCGAGCCATCTTCCGTCTCAATCGAAACGCTCTTGTTTGTATATTGTATTTCTCGAACAACCTAATCAAAACATTAAAGAGAATCCCATAACAAAATAGCTCAATAATCTTTGACAAGATTCGAAGATAAATGGGCTCTATAATCTTTGAAATCGAGATTCGATCATCGATCTATAGGCCGCGTTTAGTGATTGGCAATGTGCAGTACCTTCTCCAGCTTTAGTCGGTTATCCACCACATGCCCACCGTCAGATTCGAGGAATTCTTCCGCCAACTTATGGACGATATATTCGTAGCCTCGATCATCAGCAACCAAAAACTCCCGTGCTCCGAATTCGGTGTAAGTCGGAATTGGTTCAACTTCTGCATTGTTTGATATCAGTAATTAGTAACGATTGCAATCTATACGGAATACCAAATGAAGATTATCGAGGCATATGCTCATACCTGCCATCTCAAAATCATGCAAAATATAATCTATCGCCAATTCCAAGGGTGTTGATGGAACGCTAAATCAATACATATGACAAAATAAATTAGAGCTTGCTAATTCAATCAACAATATCACCATTTATGTATTCAGAAATGCAATTTAAACAACAGAAAAATAGTGATTTTGTTCAAATTTATATTGTATAATTCCAACCAAAAAATAATTCGTTTAGCAAAATCCTTTCTAAATCAATACTTACAATTTGTAAGCTTTAATGTCTTCCAATAACGAAACAGAATTAGCCTCTACAGTCCCATTGGCCTTGCTGGAAGCAGCTTCAATGGTCAATGCACTATTGGCAGCATCCACAGCTAACTCATATGAAGGTGTAGCAACATATCCAGGTACTCGGTTACCGCTGCAAGGATATTTTAGAACACCATAAAAAAGTTGAAACATCTTTGAGATAAAGAATCTCAAAAACCTCCCATAAATCTTCCCTGTTCTTCAATGAATGTCTATAAAGCATATTCCCTTCTATTCTATAAACTAGTCCATTAACAAAGATTGAGCAGTGATGGGTTAATCAATACCAGTGGTCATAGATGTTGAATTTGGCATTGCTATAATCAGAAAAGCAGGTATGGAGGCCGTACTGGTTGGCCAGTTCCCAGATTGGATTCATATTGTTACCACCAACTCCTGCTACCCATCCTGCCCCACCCTCCACTGTTAGCCCAGCAAACTCATGCTTCATCAGCCGCCCTCCGATTCGATCTGCCCCCTCCAAAATGACAAAATCTTGAATTCCATTGTCTGCCAGAACCTTAGCAGCCCTTATCCCTACCACCCCATCAAGATGCCATCGATAAGTAAAGTAGAAGAAATAAATAAAGAGATCATCCATTCAAGAAAAAACTATATACATTTACCCTCCAATTTCATTACCTGAAATTCCTGCGCCAACTATAATCACACTGCAGGAGGCTGAGAACGAGGATGAAGTTGAAGAAGAATCCATGAGAGCGAGTAAAAAGCTACTGTATCTCTGTTCACGGTATATGTATGGGAGGCAAGATATATGAATGCGGGAGAGGATATCAACCCACCTGTATTTGTGGGAGAGGATATTAACCCACCTGTATTTATAAATTTGAGAGCAATTATAAACAAATGTCTGAGATTGAATATGAACGTAGCCGTCATCATCTGGCAAGGATTACCCTCAAATTCCAGTTCTCACTGCTCTTCTTTTGGATTCGCAGCTGTTAAGGACACTAAAAACTTGCACGAAACGGCATACTTGATTTGCAGTGGGACTCACGCAGTCGAAACAGAGTGGTATCCATTCATATTTATAATGAAAGTGCAGGGTTCAAGACGAAAAATCAAAGTATAATCTTAGCGTCTAATTAGAATGCACCAAAAATTAGAAAAAAATCGTAAAGGGTGGAAAATTAAAAGCTTAAATTTTATAATTAGGACCCACTAGAAATAGAAAAAGCATAAAAAATGTCTTAAAACTAGAAAAAGCTAAAGTTATAAGTTAGGTTTTCAGTGATCACTAACATGCAAAACACCTTGAGAGAAACCAAAGCTAAGGGACATGTAACTTAAATTTACTAAGAGACTTGTTCCAGAGTCTAGTCTCCCTAATGAATGATCGGTGTAAATAATAACATGCAAAAGACCCTTGAGTGAGAGAAACCAAAGAGGAGGATTGCAAGGGACATGCAACTTAAATTTACTAAGAGGAATGTAGAAGTTAACTACGTGACTCTATTTTGACTTGAGTCCAGTTTGCCTCATGCAAGAGCGAGTTTATGGAACGAATAAATAAATAAATTTGTAAGGAATTAATAGTTAGAAAATAGTATTAAATTATGCCAAGGGAATAGAAATGGAGAATCAGTTAAATAATAATAATAATAATAAAAAAAGGTAATAAATTAGTTTATAAATTGAATTTTTTAATTATAAATTTAATTAATTATAATAATTAAGTTGAAAATAAGATTTAAATTAAGATAAATAAAAATGTAAATTAATAGTAAATATTATAAAAAATAAATTAAAACCATAGAAGAAATGGATCCAAATAAAAGGTTAATAATACATTAAATACATTAATACATTGTTGTTTTGTCATTAGTATAATAATACATTAAGAATTAGTCAAGGATTTAGTAACATTCATGAGACTTATATGTTAAGTTAGAGATATGTTCCATCTACTCATCCATGTTTTTGGCTAGTTACATGTAAGACTTAGTAGTGAAACTTTTTTCCACTTTAACATTTTACTATGCTATCATATTGCAACCCCTATCAAGTTTCTGGTTTGAAATTTATTCTTCAATTGTTTCTTTTAAACCATGAACTAGATGTAGGTACTTCGTCTTCCAACATTTAGTGCGAATTTGATCTTGTTTTAGTTCTTTGTTCTTTAAGAAAGACATTATCCACCAACTATAAGTAACAATAATTAATATATAAAAAATCTTTAGTGATTCTATATTCACAAATGAGTACATTCCCATATATTAGGGAGGGAAGATCTAACTAATCCATTTGAACCAATTTTTTCAATTATAAAAGGTCCATATTTAATCTCATTTTCCCTTGTTACTTTATCTAATAATTAATATATAAAAAATCCTTAGTGGTTCTATATTCATAAATGAATACATTCCCATATATTAGAGAAAACCTAACTAATCCATTTGAACCAATTTTATCAATTATAAAAGGTCCATATTTAATCTGATTTACCCTTGTTACTTTATCTAATAAAATCAAGAACTTTGATCCCTCATCAGGACTAAGAGATTGAATAATTATCTAACTAATGGAGTTACATGAATGAGAGCTAGGTTTTCCCACGATTTATTCAAGTGTGTGAACACAAACTTAGTCATTGTATTAAGGGTGAAAAATATAGCATGATCATCACCGTGGGATGCATATTGAAGTCACCAACCTTTGTCCTAGATCAAAATTGAAAATGGTGTTGCATCCTAGACACATTAATATTGCTTGAATTTTCACACTATGACCCATGACACACTAATGGACAACTTGATTGTGGTAATATTTTCATGCTTGGAATGCTACATTCATCCTGCATACATAGAAAAACAACAAAAGTGCATTCTCATGGATGGGGAACTCATCTCATGGATGGATAATCATGACATGTCATGTTCTCTCTATTTCTCTTCCTCTTCATTTTTTTACAAAGCATACAAACAAAAATGAGATTAAGCATTTTGTGTTTCTTAGATAGTTTATTTATACCTCACCCTAACATTATAAATGGGTTGATTCATTGTTGGTACTTTTGGCTTCTTATTGTTCATATCCTCTTATATATTCTAATTCAAGTAATGAGAAGTTATATTTGATTTTCCCTTAAAATCATCACCACATAATTGTTTATGTATGAATGTATCTAATGTTTGAATTGACTATTTAAATATTTCATGCCATAAATTAATAACTATGTATGTTAAGTTGAATGTGTTGCTCTATGTTGTGATTGTGCTACAATGTACTCTTGTTTGGATCAATTGATGTAATCTCATTGTGCCATGTTTTAGGATTGCAACAAATCCTACTTGTGACATAATCTCATTGTGCCATGTTTTAGGATTGCAACAAAAAAATAATCAAATCCTAAGGGGATCTAAGTAAGTGGTTTTGATGGACCAAATTTGAACATCGTGCACCACTCTATAATCTTCCCAATTATTTATTCATTTGAATGTCGAAGGAAGAAGATCAAAGAATGGTGCCTAAGCAAAAAAATGTCCCATATTATGTAGCTGAGGGCATGTGGTAATGTTTTTAGGTGACTAGTGGTAAGGCCTCATCTTTCCACGTGTAAAAGTCTTAAGGGAATGAAATTAGTTTAGAATATATGAACTCAAGTGATAAATGCATTCATATACACTTTATAAATACTCCTACCCACCCAAACACTTAACTTTCCAAGTAAAGATCATTTTTTTTTCTAGTGTAAAGACCATCCACACCATTAGGGTAAAGACCAAACACAAGAAGAACATCCACAACATTAGAGTAAAAACAAAGAAGAAAAATCCCTAAGCATCAAAACCCTAACCCTGGAATATGAAACACCAAAATTATTGTAGGCCCTACGGTGGTTAGTTGATACATCAACTTCTCGGGGGTGCAAATTTTGCATACAATCTCCATTTGGGGCGTAGGATAGCTTGTTGGAAGTAAATATCTAAGGATTACAAATTTTTCCTAGGACTAGAGCATGCCATGACAACCCATGGCCCCCCAAATATCCAAAAAACATTGTTTAGGGCCTTAAAATGGTCCCAAAAGTTTGGGACCCGAAAACCGTATAAAAATTACCAGGAAGATAGAGAACCATTAAGTCAGTGGAATAGGTGGGCGAACACTGATATACACTTAGATAAATCCTACCCCTTTAGGAACAAATGGTCTCCAATGTGTCAAATACCCTCATCAAATGGGGAAACTTCAACTAAATTTGGCTCCTGGTGAGCCACTTGGTGAATAAGTTGCCTTGTTTTGATGACCCAATAGAGTTGTATGTTCTTTTGTTGGGTGCCTTTAATCTATGTATCCATGATTCGATCAATTGCGTCCTGGTCAAGGTATTTGGGCTTGATTTATGTAGGGGCCAAGTGCTCAGTTATCTCTGATGTGTTCAATAGAGGTGGAAAATATGGAAGAATGAGCTCCACATTAAAGACTAGATATAGACCAAGGAACGGGGGAATACTTAATTCAAAAATATTCCCACCTATAGCTTTGGTGATGGTGTAAGGAACATATTGAAGTGGGAAAATATTGTGATGGGGTTTTGCAAGGTTCTCGTTTTGAAAATGTAACCAAACCTTATCACCAACATGGAACTTTTGTGGAACCCAATGTTGGTCATGTCACTACTTGTACTTGGCATTGGCTTTTTGCAAGATGTCATGGACTTGTTAGTGGATGTGTTGATTTTTTTCAACAAATTTGGCTACCTTATCAGATTGAGTTTGAGTATGGGAAGATTCATCTTATGTGGATGCAATGGGAAGAGCTACACCAATTGGGGATAATGGCTAGAACCCTAAGCACACCTAAAAAGGGATATGGGTAATAGATCTATGCAAGGATTGATTGTAGCTATGTTGAATATAAGGAAGAATCTCATTCCATGTGTGGGGACGTTTGGAGTTGTACATTCTTAGGATATGCACAATCATCCTGTTATTAACTTTCTAATCCTGACACCTAGGTAACTTGCTTACTAGTGATTTCCTTGTAAATCAAATTAGAAGCTCACAAAAAATAATTCACTTTCTGAAATAATTAATTGAAATAAATAGCGAAAGCAATACTGGAAACTGAGTCTCATACACAATACACAAAGATTGTATGACCTTCAAATCAACTTATCATTAGAATTATATCAAATCTTACAAGGGCTCCCAAATAGAGAAACTGGCCCACTGAGAAATACACAAAACTATAGATAGCACCTGTAAACCCTAGAAAATCCTCTGTGGTAGTAAAACTCCATAATTTCACTTCTCAGAACTTGTATGCACTTGTCCTCATTGTCACCCACGTACATGTGTTTTTTCTTGCATCGTATCTTGTGTACATGCGTTCCCTAACTAACCTATGAAGTGTATACAACTCCATACGACTGTTAAGGCTCCAATCTATGAGATCCTCTTGTGGTTGCCCCTATTCT
This sequence comes from Picea sitchensis, assembly GCA_010110895.2. Lineage (NCBI taxonomy): Eukaryota > Viridiplantae > Streptophyta > Pinopsida > Pinales > Pinaceae > Picea > Picea sitchensis. The sequence continues at coordinate 164,639 of SNQJ01S0022097.1, read as the reverse complement.
CTCTTCTCCTTAACCTAAATTGGTCTCTAGATGAAATTCCTTCTCCACCTATCTGAGATATCCTTGAGAAAAATTCCTTCTTTTCTCTCACTCTATAATGAAAAGTTTCTCCTCTTTTACCCTAAACTTGCTTTTATAATATTGAATTATGAACTAACCCTAATCTCCAAAGTGATTGATGATTGAGATTAAATCTCACCTCACTTGAGATCAATGGATAATATTTAATCCACTAATGCTAATAAATTTATCATTTCATTAAATAAAACTCAACTAATTAATAATAACACTTTACTTAAATAATTCCTTTAAATAAATTAAATTACTAAGGTAGAAGGCTTTTGATCCCTTCCACACATCTAGAAACTTAGACCTATGAATAAGTACCTGTATTATGCTACAAACATAAACACTCCCTCCCTAGCAAGGAAGGTATTCTGCAACACTCCAAGTTGTTCCCTGAAGAACACAAACTTCCCTTTAACGAAGGGTTTGGTCATAATTTATACAACCTGCTCATCTGCGGAAACATACTGAAGCTTGACTACTCCCTTCTGGATCTTGTCTCAGATGAAGTGATACCTGATATCAACATGCTTGAACCTACCATGGAATACTGTATTCTCAGATATTTTGATACAACTTTGATTATCACAATATATCACCACGGGCTTCAACTCCTGATCAAATAAACCTGTGAGAAATTTGTGAAGCCAAATGGCTTCACAACTAGCCATACTCATTTCCATATACTTTTCCTCTACTGAACTGAGTGCTACATAATTATACTTTCTTATAAACCATGTTATCACTATTTATCCCAAGACAAAGCAACACCCTGAGGTGCTCTTCTTATCCACTGCACTCCCTTCCCAATTTGAGTCTAAATATCCCTGCAACCTCACTCCATTACCTCTAAGACACCTCAATCATGTTGAGATTTTATGTAATTTCAGAATTTATTCCTAAGTGTAATTGTATTGTTATTCCTAAGTGTAAATGTGAAAGTGTTTATTGATAAGTCATGTCTTTTAGGTATTTTAGAGTATAAATAGAGGTTATATCGAGTCATTTTGATCACTCATTGAATATAAGTACAAGCGAGTAGTACACACTTATCTAGGAGGTTATTCTTGGTTCGTGTCTGGGTCTCTTTGGTCTTGATTTCATGAAAGAGCATTGTATGACATTGTACATGTTGGAGGAATCTATATTGAGGAAAGTTTGTAGGGTTTTCTCCCCCTTGAGGGGTTCCCCAAGGATATATCTTGTTGTTCTGCAGATATCCATCTTTCAGTTGTGATCCTTTTGCATATATATATATATATATATATATATATATATATATATAACATCCTCTCTTATGAAAAAGAAACATGGTATCATAGTAGGATTGGGCTTAGCTCCCTCATAGGAGGTCCTAGGAAAATAAGAGAGATAAACATTAACAACCTCTAATATTCTAGTTTGGCCCTATCACAATCCATACACGATGAAAACTACAATGTAAAGGAATACCTTGACCATATAGTGTCGCATACTAAGGATTTTGAGAATCCTTCAACAATGAAGCACATGGTTGGAAAGCTAGAGATTAACGTGGACGAAGTTGTATTTATAGTATGAGAGGAAATGTTTAGCACAGGGAATTAAAATTTGGCGCTTCATTCACTTATAAAATTAAGTGATTTTCTTCTCCTAGATCGAAACTGAAATTCCAAGCCTCCATCATGGTCGGATGAACCTTGGGGAGGAGTGTGTCTAGCTACTATAGAAGCGTTCCATTTCCATCACATCATGTAAATCAATAATACTATAAATGATACCAATCCTGATACGACGAAGATATCCCAAAAGTGGTAAACACCAAATTGGTCGGATCCCGAGTGAGTATATCCACTGCAATCCTTCTCATAATTGGGCACTGATTGTTTATGAATTGTATGGAGTGTGTCGTCGTATGATAGTTCAAGTATTTGCATAGAAATATCCTTCGCCAGTTGATCATGCATTAGATCAAACGCCTTCCCAAAAAGAAAATGGTAATAAGTAGTAATATATGTGGATGCTCCAAATTGAAATCAAATTACAGAGCAATGTTCGAATTCACTAAGCTCGAATTGAGGGCGATTGTGAGCATGCATAGGATAATGATTACATGATAAAATAAATGGGTTTTGTGCTTTAGAGAAACTGATTCATAGAGAGTTATCACATGGATATGAGAACCCTTGGATTTACGAGCAAATTCTAAGACTTGTTCGAGTAAGAGGGGCACAATTTTTTCCTCCTGCTTCCTAAAGTGATTCATGAGAGATGTCATAGCTATACATCTACTCGCATGATCCTTTCATAGATTAGCAAGCTCTTGGCTCATTGAAGATAGACTTAATTTGCTCATCCCCATTGATATTGCTATTGCCAACAAGAGAATGAAATTCAAAATGACTGTTATGTTGGATTTCATTCCTAGAGGAAAAACATTTTCGAATTTGATTGCTCAATCCCGACGATGTCTATCTAGATATATATGGGTAGAGGCAAGGAATAAATCATGGTGATAATACAAGATTCGGGTGCCATCCTGAAATGATGATTTCGTGGGAAATATGATTTTTGGTGCAATAGATAAGGTTGGGAGACTTTCGATCAATGTTGTAATTAATACAGACACAAAATCTAGCACGATTGAGAAGGTTGAGGTTATTCTTAAAAGGATTCATTCTTACTTCCTTTGTGATTTGGGATCCAATGATATTCTCAATGTTACACCTACGGTGACATAAGTGTAGGGATAGTAACAACAAGAGCGTTGATGGGGAGTACTAAAACTCTATCGTAAATAGGCATTGTAGATGAGAGTAGTGAGTTAAGAAGGGTTGAAGGTATTCTTCTTCTGTTCATCACTTGGGTGCTCCAAAAACTCTTTGGAAGAGGAAGAGAGGAGTATAAACACTTGTATGAGTTCCGAGATAGAGAATTTCTTATATAAAAAAAACCTCATTTAGAGTTTGGTTGTCATATCCTTGGAAAATGATAAATAAATATGAATGTGGACACGACCCTATGTGAATGGAGGCTTCATAATCTAGAGGGTTAAGTGGAAATACTATCACAAGGTCACCACCTTGATCATTATCCATATCATGAATAGGAAATGTGTTTGCAAGGATCATTGTAGAAAACTTTAGAACGATAAATATTCTTGTTTTGCTTTGATTTTGTTTTGTGCAAGTTACCATGGAAATGCTTGTTCCATGGAGATGTTGTTGTTTTTGTTCTAGGAAAGTTACCATGGATACCTAGTTAGTAGATTATGGTGTTTCTAGGCACATGACAATTTACCGAGATTCTTATACTATGTGACACTCATGGATCTTATTCATGAAGACCAAGGAAGAGATATTTAACATATTCTAAGAGTTCAGGGCTCAGGTAGAGAACCTGGTAGAGATGAAGATCAATATCAACATGAGTATTTGGTGAGGAGTGATCGATATGGACATAAGGAGTAGTGACAAACTCTCTGTAGTTGAGATCACATGAAGCTTGTGTCAATGTGTTGATGTCGTGGTTACCATGATGTTGTGTTCTTTGGAAAATGGAAATATTGTCACAGAGTCACAAAGGGAGAAACCATTGAGGCAGACGGGACAAGAAGGGTTTTCAATGACATAGGGAGTTGGCCTATGAATTTGATATAAAGGATGTTGGTCTGATGCACTACTTTTTGGGTCTAGAGGTATGGCATAGGAAGAATGAGATCTTCCTGAATCAGGGAAAATATGTTGTGGAGATCCTGAAGAGGTTCAAGATGTTGGACTGTAAATCGATGGCTACACTGATGGAATCAAATATGAAGTTGATGGATGACATGACTTCATAAGTTGTGGATGCTACATTATACAAGTACATGATTGGATAATTGATGTATTTGATGAATACATGACTAGATATTTTTTTTGCTGCAAACACCCCGAGTTAGTACATGGTTGACCCTAGATGTGTTCACCTGATTGCAATAAAACATGTGATGAGGTACCTTAAAGGTAAAATGGATTATGGGATCAAGTATGTTGCAGATAATGAGATTATTCTACTTGGATATGAAGATTTAGATTGGGCTGGTAGTGTTGCAAACTGGAAAGGTACAATAGGATGTTTCTTCACTTTGGGATCTAGTATGATTTCATGGATCAGTAAGAATTAGTCATGTGTATCACTCAGTACCAGTTGAGATAGAGTATGTGGAAGCAAGTTGCAGAGCAGTGTGGCTTCGAAAATTGCTGACTGGATTATTTGATATTGCAATGGAGATGACCTATATCTTGTGCGACAACCAGAGTTGTATAAAGTTGTCAGAGAAACCCATGTTTCATGTAAATCAAATAATATCTAAATTAGGTATCACTATATCAAGTATATATTGCATAAGGGAGTAGTGAGGATCTAATATGTGGATATCGATGAGCAAGTTGTGGATGCGCTGACAAATCCTTTGTCAAGGACAAAATTTGAGTACTTCAAAGACAAGATCGATGTAGTCCCTCTTCAAAGGGAGTTGTTAACACTGAGTAAATTGTTTTGGCTGAGGAAACAACCTACAAAGTTAACCACAAACCTCTTTAGAGTTGGGTACTATCCTACTCAGTTCAGAGAGGGCTCTTTCTTGTCACTTAGTCTCTGATAGATGGTACTTCTTTATAAAACAATGGCCAGGGTTTAAAGTTTTGAGTGGATTTAATAAAATTTGTTGGCAAGGAGGAGAAGGATGTTTTTTGGGATATGGAGTCAAATATTGAAAAAAAATGAAACTGATGTTTGGTAGATAGAACCTCATAGAGGAACAAAGGATAAATTTGTTGAATGAAACCTTTTGTCTTGGATTGGTTATATAGGGTGAAAAAGGAAGAAATAAACACATAAAAAACATCATAACATCATATATATAAATTGCGACCTAATTAGGAAGAAAGGACAAAGTTTAAATTCTTTGAGTTTAGAGCACCCTTTAGATGAATTCTAACTCTTAAAAATAAATTTAAACAGAGGAAAAAATGAGATGCAAGTAGAGACACAAGAGATACATACAAAAGACAAGGAACACACTGTCAACTCATCACCATTATAATCTCTTTCATGAAGGTTCAATACTTCTTCATTTCATTCCATTCAGATTCAAATATTTATAATGATAGTAATAAATACTATAGTTATGCCAACTTGCCACTTTTACATCAAAATGATCCAAATATATAAGAGCCTACTTTCCATACTAGGCTACTAGGGGTCAAATTCCTTCTAACTACAATAATGGATCTGTTTACAATAGAAGAGGACAACTCAAAAACGAATTTACTAAAAATAGTAAGTCTGTTTGGCCCTATTTAATGAAAAACAAACATATCTTATACAATCAAATATCCAAGATAAATTTGATTCTGAAGTGTGGATGAGTCATCAGATTCATTTGGAGATCCCTTTGAGAGAAATGGTGTGTTTTCATGTAGCTCTGTCACCTTTGCATAGCGGAATGGTGCTAGCACTACACAAATGATAGCTATAGTGTTTGCATAACGCGATGGGATTTCTTGAAATTTGTGCAGGTCCAAGTGGAAACCATTGATATAAAACCTAATTTGACCTCAAATAAGGTATGCTTAAATTCTCATGATGTCCTTCTCATTAATATATGACTACATCATTTGCGTAGCACTGACTCGCTGCACAAGTGTTGTGTATGCTTGTTTTATCAGTCAAAAATTGTAGCTGCTAAAAAGGGTGACTCATGCTATCAAAATTGTCTGGATCAGAAGCACGGGGACTTCAAAAATATGTTTATATATAAATGTGTTTAAACTTAGCTAATTTCTTCCTCCTTTAATCACTATTTAGTTTTCAACTGCAATGGCTCCTTTCCTAAAAAAAGACAAAATTGTGAGTTTCCCCCCTTTCATATTTCTGCTACTTTTGCAAGTGGTTCTAGTGTCCTCTTGGCTTCACCATTCAATTGAATTTTTATATTTAGATGCATGTTCTCCTTCCTCAATGTTAGTTTCTGCACTTTCAAATTTCCCACTTGCCTGAACAAGGATGCATTGCTCTTCAATTTTGACTGGGTGTTGGAAAGGGATGCACATGAATTTTCTTTGGCTTGTATGAATTCTTTAAAGTGTTTCATGGCTCTGTCATATGATATCCTCTTTTCTTCCTTGAGCTTAATGATTTGATCTTGATATTCCCGCAACTACTTATTAAGCCATCTTATGTTCTTTTCTCCTTCTTTGGGTGAAGTAGGAGGTCTCTCACTTGCTTCTCGTTTTCCCTATATGTATGGACTATTCTTCCTGGCTGAGGATCTTTTTAGAGGTTCTTTGGGCTTAGATACAACTGTGGTCTCAGGGTTTTGCAAAATTCCCTTGGATTTTTCACTTTTAGGATTTGTTTTGACCTGTGGTGTTTGTTCCTCAGAACCTCTCTTAGCTAGCTTCCTTTTCATCTCTTTGTTTTCTTGATAAAATTGAGCAATCACATGGTGAGTCTCTTTGAGATGTTGTTGCAATTCCCTATTTCTGAGTCTTTCTCTCCTTCTTTGGTTTGACCTTCATCCATCTCTTGATATGCAACCTCAACATATTCCATCTGGACTGTTGGTGTAGGAATCCTTCTTGCTGTTGACCTTGTGGTTGGCCTTCTAGGTGTCTGGGTCTCTTTTGGTTCATTAGTAAACAAAAACCTCCTACCCTTTTTTGGAACTGGTTGGTTTGGAGGAGAGCCTTCAACTTCCTTTCCTTTGCATTTCTTTGCAACACTTTCTACCTTTTGACCTGATCTTCCAAGAGAAAATCTTTTAGTAGACAATGGGATATCTATTTTGGGGTCCAGGGGAATATCAGCTGAGGACAAGAAAGAATCCCAGTCCCTGTTTAGATTTTCGAGTTCCTTAACAACTAATAGCTTCACTAAGGAGAAGTGGAACAAGCTCCTCTTAAGTTTGTTAGCCATGGCTTGGACCTTGTTTACCATCTTTCCTAAGCTTCTATACAGGTAAAAAGGAAAGTTGAGAGGGTTTTTTCCTATGAAGTGCATGAGGAGTCTCACATGGTACTGATATACCCTATCAAACCTATCCTCACAAGTAAAATATCTTTGTACGACCCTCGATAACTTCACATAGGGCTCTAGCACATATTCCCTAGGAATGGTGGATCTTATCTTCTGACTTCAATATTTAGGCTTAAGGAAATCAATGTAAAATATAGAATCCAAAGGCATACCTTTAAACCATATTTCCTCTAGGATTGGGATTTCTGTAGCAACAACTATTGAATCCTTTGACACTAGGAAGATGATCCCAACAACTGTTGTCTAGATACCATTGAAGTTGAGGGAAAACTCCTTTGTCAGTTGTTGGTTGTATCCTTGAATTTTCTCACAAAATCAAATGCACCCAGCCTGCTCAAAAGAAACTTTGAACGCAGGGTCCAAGTTCACCAAGTTGAGGCTTTGTGGCTCATATATTAACATATTCCCCCCTCTGTTCTTCTTTTTCTCCTGTTTTGTCATGGATGAATGAATAAATCTTCAAGGTGGATGTGAATCTATGGCAGGAGGAGAAATGCTCAACACCTAACATGTAAGTTTGTGTAGCAGGCCTAATAGAACTAGGGTTTGTTTCAAAACAAAATGAGAGCTTCACTGCGTGATAGGGAAGTGAATTAGCAGGCTATCAATGTGTGGGCAGTCAATTTTCAAATGTGTTTATCACATATGGCGACTGGGTATAAGGTGAGGAGAAAAATCATAAGCACTGTGATTTGCATAGTGCGTAAGTCTACACAGCAGATGCATAGCGCAAAATATAGAGTTTGTGTAGTAGAGGCTTTGGGAGTTTGCTCGAGTGGCCAAAAAAGAGTTTGTAGGTCAAGAATGCGTGCAGAGGGATGAATGATGATTCATAAATATACATGATTTTATGTGAAGAGGTTTGAGAGGGAATAATACCCATTTTAATTGAAAAGACCTCTTTGCATCATTTAAGTGACTTGCACAACATGCCTAGTTTTGACCCTTCCAAGGTACAGATGCCACAAATAACCATCAAGCAGTTGTACTAACATTATTTCATGTGATTATATCCAAAATGATGCTTTGACAAGACCTCCCTCCTAAACTTATGACTTGAATATGACATATCCTTTCCCTTATATGAAATCATTTTAGACTCAAGACAAGGACCCTTACAATATTTTTCATGATGATAAACCACCTATGGACCTTCTAAATGATTTATTCACTTTGATAATATATGATGACATATACAAACCATTGAATCAACCTTGCGATTTTTACTCTTATTTTTCATGCACCTTACACTTTATTTTATCAATGAACCAAGGCTTCTTGAGCCATCCCATGAAAAGTTATATACACAAACTATGACTCAATTTAGGAATGACTTGATCTTCCCAAGAACATGGCATGAATTTTCAAACTTTAGACAAACTCTAAGTTTTACCCTAAAAATAATGAGGCTAACATTTGGCTCCAATGGGGATGCTATCCTCCCAGTGAGGTAGCAAAGAACAACATACCAAGTGCTTGACAATTGAGATTTTTTTGACTCAAATGACTCTAAACTATCAAAAAAACTCTTTGAGAAGACTTTTTTGAAATAAATTGGCTAAAGCCAACATAAAATTAGGGCCTTCACTTCGGGCTTCAAATTTCTATTGATTATTGACTTCAAATGCTTCATCTAAAAAATAAAATGGTTATTTACAATGAACTGGAAAGACTGATTTTTTTTAAGAAAGATAGTTTTTGAGAAACCTGCCATTCATAGGTCCTCCACCAATAAGACATCCATTGAGATCCTGCAACAAGTAATCATTTTTCCCATGGTATGCAACAATCCTGAATGGTCCCAGCGAAAGGTGGTCAAACTTTCCATGTTTCCCTTTGTCTTCATTCCTTGCATCCCGCTTTAGCACCAAATCATCAACCTTGAAATCATCATCCTTAGTATGCATGTCAAAGGCTCTTTTCATTTTGTCTTGGTGTAGTTGTGAGTTGTTTAATACTTGTTCTCTCATTTGTTTCACATGGATTAGTTGGTTTATCCTCCTTTGAGGATCATTTGGTTCAGATTCCTGTTCTTGCAACAGTCTCATCACTGGTAGTCCTAGTGAGGTAGGAAAATCTGCCTCTGTTCCATACACAATCTGAAAGGGTGATGTAGAAATACACCTATTGGTGGTGATCCTATCAACCCACAGTGCATAGATAATCTTCTTGTGCCAATTGTTCTTGTTTTCATGCAGAAGCTTCTTAATAATTCTAGTCAAGATTTTGTTGGATGACTCAGCTAACCCATTACCCTGTGGGTAATAAGTTGTGCAATGACCAAGAGTTATATTATAGTCACTGCAAAATTTCTTCATTCTCTTGGACTTGAATGTTGCTGCATTATTAGTAATGATCTTGACTGGACATCCAAATCTAGACAAAATATTGCTTTCTAGAAATTGAATGATAACTACATCAGTAGCTTGCCTTGTTGGGATTACTTCAATCCGTTTGGTGAAGTAGTCTGTGGATTTCAGTATCTACCTATGCTAATCTAAGGATGGTGTATGGATATCCCCTATAAAATCAAGGCCCCATTGCCTAAAAGGTTCTTCAACAAAGATAGGTTTTAAAGGCAAGGGATACATCTTTCTTTTACCATCAAAAATTTGGCATTCGTGACAGTTTGAAACCTCCTTGTACACATAAAAAAAAATACTAGGCCAATAGAACCCTTCCCTTAGTATTTTATGCACAGTGGTTTTCCAATAATGGTGCCCTCCACAGTCACCTTTGTGAAGCTCTTTGATATCCTTTTTCACTTATTCTTCTAGCAAACAATTTAGCAAGATCCCACCTGGATCTTTCCAATACAAAGAATGGTCCAGAATGCAAAACTTTGCTTCTCTCAACTTCAAAAATATGGCTTTGGTTTTACTTAATTCAGGAGGATCTTGTAAATTTATTAATACATAAATAATATCAACATACCATGGAGAATCAAGGAATTTGTGAGATACCTGTGAGACTGTCTGTTCTTATCAATTCGCTGATAGGTCAACATTAAAATTAATTCCCAAGACATCAAAATTGGACTGTTCCATCAACTTTGCAAGTCCCTGATGTTTAATCAAGTTTGCAGGTTTGATCTCGAGGTCATACTCCAACAAGACAACTATCCATTTTCCCCTCCCTCCTTCACGATCAGGCTGAGTTAAAATGTCTTTCACAACATTGCTAGGCACATAAGAAACAATATGGGAATGCAAGACATAAATTATGAATTTTTTGAGGGCCTTCACCAATGCATATGCCTATTTCTCCATGATGTCATACCTAAATGGAGAGTCTCTCAAAGTCCTGCTATAATAGGCTATGGGACTTTCAAAGTTATTTTCATCTTTTTGCAACAAGACACCAGCAATGGTGTGTTCTAAAGCAAAAGAAAGCAAGATAAAGTATTTTGCAAAATTCAGACTGGCCATTACCGGTGCTCTAGTCAGTTCCACTTTAATATATTCAAAATAATTCCTAGCCTCAAGAGTCCATTTTATCTCACTTCCTTTCCTGAGCATGTTAGTAATATATTGTATGATTTCAGCCAAGTTAGGGATAAACCTTCTCAAAAAAATTACTCTTCCTAGGAAAGACTGTACCTCCTTCTTGCTCCTGGGTGTGCCAATATTTAGAATTTATTCTACTCTGCTGTGATCAATTTTTATCCCCTCCTTAATTTTCCTTAATGAAGTGTCCAAGTAATTTTCCCTCTTGCATTCCAAAATTAGACTTTTTTGGATTCAATGAGATGCCAAACTTCCTACATTTATGAAAAAATCTTCTTAGATGTTTAAGATGTTCATCATAAGAATCTAAAAATACAGTGATATCATCGAAGCAAATGAAACTAAACTTATGTTTCTCATCAACAAAGGCTATGTCCATAAGCCCCAAAAGAATTTTGGCATACATGAAAGTGCCCCAAGGTGTTGTAAAAGTTGTCTTCTATTGATCATCAGGATGCACCATGATTTGGTTGTATCCCGAAAATCCATCAAGCATTGATATTTTATGAGATCCAACCACCTTCTGTAGAATGTAATCCATCTTGGAAAGTGGATAATTGTCTTTGAGAGACACCCTTTTTAGATTCCAAAATTCTACACACAACCTGATCTCACCACTTTTCTTCCTTACAGGCACTAGGTTAGCTATCCATTTAGAAAATCTTAAGGACACTATAATTTTGGCATCAAACAAATTCCTTACCTCCTTCTCAAATAATGGCAACAACATAGGATTAATTCTTCTCAATTTTTTCTTGAAAGGTTTGTCATCATCCTTGATTGGGATTACAAGCTGAATTACCATAGTATCATAGACCTTTAAATCTTCATATCTCTAGGAACAAACATCAGGGAAATATTTAATTAGGCTAATATACATTTTATTAATTTATGGACTGAGTGTGTTGGACAGTTTGATGATCTTGGGATCTTCCTGAGTCCCAATGTTGCAATCTTCTATGTCCTCATAATTTGCAGTGATTTTAGGATTTGTAGCTACATCGTTGTTGTCAAAAAACTTTTCCAATGGGACCAAGCGCTTGGGAATGATGTTAGTTTTGAGCTACACTATATCTCTACCAACAATATGATTTTGAAAACAATCATCATTTGTGAACACATCTGTAACTTCTTCCTCTTCATAACAACACTCATCATCAATATTTGAATTGACAAATTCATCACTCATATGAAGGAATCTTTCTACCTATTTGTCATCCTCAAAAATATTCCAATATGTAATGTTGTTAGGTACTGTTGGCCTGTGCTTGACTTCAATTTCATACTTTCTATTAGGAAAAATTGGAATTTTGAAAACAGAGGCCGAAGTATCTAGTGCATCAACAATTAGATTTTTCCCTCTTGGAATCACTGAGAGGTTATATTTTGAAAACTCTTCAAGAAGATCAAGTACTACATTCCTATATTCCCTTAATATAGGATGCTTTGATTGATATATACCCTTTACATGATTTATGATAAGATCGGAATCCCCATGTACAACTATCATCTTAACACCCATTTATTTCAAAGTCTTCAATCCCAAAATTAGTGCCTCATATTCAGCCATGTTATTTGTGAAATCAAAAGAAAATTTGCAAGAACAAATTTTTGTACCTGTCTTGGGAGGGATAATCCACACACCTGCTCCAACTCCCTCTTTGCTAGCAGCTCCATCAAATTTCATGTTCCACATCGCATCCTCTTCACTATTTTGTTGATTTGTAATTTTCTCTGTTTGATGATCAAATTTGTCTTTTATGGGTATAACAATCATTGGCTCTTCCTTTTCAAAGATCAGGTCATTATAGAAAATAGAAGAAACAACATTAGTGTCTACAGAGTAAATATGATGATTGTTTGGTTGAGATTTATTACTCACCATGTACTTGAGCAGTACTTCCCTGTACAATATCCTCTCTTGGCAAAAAACAAGGATAGTGGAATATGACATATCCATTTGCAAAGTGCCTTTCAACTTTGCAACCCATGATCTTGACAACAACATGCCAAATTTTGGAGGGATATCAACAACAACCACATCCATGATGAGAATTTTTGATGAAATTTGGGACAATGACATAAATAGATCTTTGATTAAACCAAATCATTTCACCTTCCTTGAGTCAAAAGAGAAAATATCCTTGTAAGGCCTCGTAATGTCTAGACCCAGCTCATCCATGACTACCTTGGGCATCAGATTATGAGATGCTCTTGAATCTAACATAGCATTATGTAAGGTCATATCATGAATTTTAAGACTAACATAGAAAGGGGGTACATCATCAACATCACCACTTTCCTCCACAAGTGGGCCAAATAAGATGGCAAGGTGATCATCTTGCACATTTAAAGTGTCAAAATCTTCTTCCATCTTGAGCATCTTAATGATCTGATTTCTATATTCACCATTTTTAATCAACTCATTGAATGAAACATAGATTTTGATTTTGACCATTTCAATTTCAAAATTAAAAGGATATAGGTATTGATATTATGGTAGCTGCAGGAGGTATTTACCTCCACGTGTGAACCTGACGAGAATAGAATACTCTGGGAAGAAAGAAGAAACCCTAATGAGTTGGCTAATAACCCTAGAAGACTTGTCGGCTCAAGAAGATAATTTATATTAGGTTATTAGTCTCCAAGAGAAGAAGTAAGCCATAAATAATAATAATATACTGAACAGACAGGTACCCAGAAGGAGAAGTCGACCCCAGTAAGTCTTCCATAACCACTATAAATACAGGGTGCCAGTCTCTCATTTGACACATCTCAGCAGTTGCAGAGAGTTAGTTTTGCATAGTGTAGTTGCAGTCTTGTGCGCAGGTTTGGAGAAGAGCTGCTGGTGCAGCTGCTGCAGCTGCTGCAGCTAGCAGTTACATTTTGGCTTGGACTATCTCTTGTCTAGGGTTTGGAACATCTAATCATCCTTTGTTGATGCACTATCTTTGGGGAAAGGTGTGCTACCCTTTGTTTGGCTATCTAGCCTAGGGTTTGCTTCTGGAGTGATTCTCTGTCAAGGTTAAGGTGCTTGGAGGGTGGCTTCGGCCTATGGTTGGGTGACAAGGGTATTATCAATGGTAAAACGNCCCCCATCACTCATTCATCGTGGTCGGTCTGCACTGGCGGTATTTACATTTTATTAATTGACCTGCATACATACAAATACATCAACAGGCTCCTAGCCTTCAACACTTAGGCTCCCTGGCCTAACAAAACTCATAAGCCTACAGCTTATACAAAACCTGGGTCACCAGCCTATAGAACATATTTACAATTCTTTGCATGTAACATGATCTGTAACGGGGCTCGGCCTTGGGGACACTACATGAAGGTTCAATACTTCTTCATTTCATTCCATTCAGATTCAAATATTTACTATGAGGGTAATAAATACTATAGTTATGCCAACTTGCCACTTTTACATCAAAATGATCCAAATATATAAGAGCCTACTTGCCATACTAGGCTACTAGGGGTCGAATTCCTTTTGACTACAATAATGGATCTATTTACAATAGGAGAGGACAACTCAAAAACGAATTTACTAAAAATAGTAAGTCTATTTGACCCTATTTGATGAAAAACAAACATATCTTATACAATCAAATATCCAATCTAAATTTGATTATGAAGTGTGGATGAGTCATCAGGTTCATTTGGAGATCCCTTGAGAGAAATGGTGTGTTTTCATGTAGCTCTGTCACCTTTGCGTAGTGGAATGGTGCTAGCGCTACACAAATGCTAGCTACAGTGTTTGTATAGAAGGTTTGCATAACGCGCTGGGATTTCTTGAAATTTGTGCAGGTCCAAGTGGAAACCATTGATATAAAACCTGATTTGACCTCAAATGAGGTATGCTTAACTTCTCATGTTGTCCTTCTCATTAATATATGACTACATCATTTGCGTAGCATTGGCTTGCTACACAAGTGCTGTGTATGCTTGTTTTATCAGTCAAAAATTGTAGCTACTAAAAAGGGTGACTCATGCTATCAAAATTGTCTGGATCAAAAGCATGGGCACTTCAAAAATATGTTTATATATAAATGTGTTTAAACTTATCTAATTTCTTCCTCCTTTAATCACTATTTAGTTTTCAACTGTAATGGCTCCTTTCCTAAAAAAAGACAAAATTGTGAGTTTTCCCCCTTTCATATTTCTGCTACTTCTGCAAGTAGTTCTAGTGTCCTCCTAGCTTCACCATTCAATTGCATTTTTATATTTATATGCATGTTCTCCTTTCTCAATGTTAGGTTCTGCACTTTCAAATTTCCCACTTGCCTGAACAGGGCTGCATTGCTCTTCAATTTTGACTGGGCATTGGAAAGGGATGCACATGAATTTTCTTTGGCTTGTATGCATTCTTTAAAGTGTTTCATGGCTCTGTCATATGATATCCTCTTTTCTTCCTTGAGCTTAATGATTTGATCTTGATATTCCCTCAACTACTTATTAAGCCATCTTATGTTCTTTTCTCCTTCTTTGGGTGAAGTAGGAGGTCTCTCACTTGCTTCTCACTTTCCCTATATGTCTGGACTATTCTTCCTGGTTGAGGATCTTGTTAGAGGTGCTTTGGGCTTAGATACAATTTTGGTCTTAGGGTTTTGCAAAATTCCCTTGGATTTTTCACTTTTAGGATCTGTTTTGACCTGTGGTGTTTGTTCCTCAGAACCTCTCTCATCTAGCTTCCTCTTCAGCTTTATGTTTTCTTGATAAAATTGAGCAATCACATGGTGAGCCTCTTTGAGATGTTGTTGCAATTCCCTAATTTTCGAGTCTTTCTCTCCTTCTTTCGTTTGGCCTTCATCCATCTCCTCATATGCAACCTCAACATATTCCATATGGATTGTTGGTGTAGGAAACCTTCTTACTGCTGACCTTGTGGTTGGCCTTCTAGGTGTCTGGGTCTCTTTTGGTTCATTAGTAAACAACAACCTCCTACCCTTTTTTGGAACTAGTTGGTTTGGAGGAGAGCCTTCAAATTCCTTTCCTTTGCCTTTTTTTGCAGCACTTTCTACCTTTTGACCTGATCTTCCAGGAGAAAATCTTTCAGTAGACAATGGGATATCTATTTTAGGGTCCAGGGGAATATCAACTGGGGACAAGAAAGAATCCCAGTCCCTGTTTAGATTTTCGAGTTCCTCAACAACTAATAGCTTTAGTAAGGAGAAGTGGAACAATCTCCTCTTAAGTTGGTCAACCATGGCTTGGACCTTGTTTTCCATCTTTCCTAAGATTCTATATAGGTAAAAATGAAAGTTGAGAGGGTTTTTTCCTATGAAGTGCATGAGGAGTCTCATATGGTACTGATATACCCTATCAAACCTATCCTCACAAGTAAAATATCTTTGTATGACCCTCAATAAATTCTCATAGGGCTCTAGCACATATTCCCTAGGAATGGTGGATCCTATCTTCTAACTTCAATATTTAGGCTTAAGGAAATCAATGTAAAATACAGAATCCAAAGGCATACCTTTAAACCATATTTCCTCTAGGATCGATATTTCTGTAGCAACAACTATTGAATCCTATGACATTGGGAAGATGACCCCAACAACTGTTGTCTAAATACCATTGAATTTGAGGGAAAACTCCTTTGTTAGTTGTTGGTTGTATCCTTGAATTTTCTCACGAAATCGAATGCACCCAGCCTGCTCAAAAGAAACTCTAAACGCAGGGTCCAAGTTCACCAAGTTGAGGCTCTGTGGCTCATATATTAACATATTCCCCCCTTTGTGCTTCTTTTTCTCCTGTTTTGTCATGGATGAATGAATAAATCTTCAAGGTGGATGTGAATCTGTGGCAGGAGGAGAAATGCTCAACACCTAACAGGTAAGTTTGCGCAACAGACCTAATAGAGCTAGGGTTTGTTTCAAAACAAAATGAGAGCTTCACTGTGTGATAGGGAAGTGAATTAGCAGGCTATCAATGTGTGGGCAGTCAATTTTCAAATGTGTTTATCACATCTAGCGACTGGGTATAAGGTGAGGAGAAAAATAATAAGCACTGTGATTTGCATAGTGCGCAAGTCTACACAACAGATGCATAGCGCAAAATATAGGGTTTGTGTAGCAGAGGCTTTGGGAGTTTGCTCGAGAGGACAAAAATGAGTTTGCAGGTCAAGAATGCATGCAGAGGGATGAAGGATGATGAATAAGGATACATGATTTGATGTGAATAGGTTTGAGAGGGAATAATACCCATTTTAATTTAAAAGACCTCTTTGCATAATTTAAGTGACTTGCACAACATGCCTAGTTTTGACCCTTCCAAGGTACAAATTCCACAAATAACCATCAAGCAGTTGTACTAACATTATTTCATGTGATTATATCCAAAATGATGCTTTGACAAGACCTCCCTCCTAAACTTATGACTTGAATATGACATATCCTTTCCCTTATATGAAATCATTTTAGACTCAAGACAAGGACCCTTACAAAATTTTTCATGATGATAAACCACCTATGGACCTTCTAAATGATTTATTCACTTTGATAATATATGATGACATATACAAACCATTGAATCAATCTTGTGATTTTTACTCTTATTTTTCATGCACCTTACACTTTATTTTATCAATGAACCAAGGCTTCTTGAGCCATCCCATGAAAAGTTATATACACAAACTGTGACTCAATTTAGGAATGCCTTGATCTTCCCAAGACCATGGCATGAATTTTCAAACTTTAGACAAACTCAAAGTTTTACCCTAAAAATAATGAGGCTAACATCTGGCTCCAATGGGGATGCTATCCTCCCAGTGAGGTAGCAAATAACAACATACCAAGTGCTTGACCATTGAGATTTTTTTGACTCAAAAGCCTCTAAACTGACAAAAAAACTCTTTGACAAGAATTTTTTGAAACAAATTGACTAAACCCAGCATAAACTTAGGGCCTTCACTTCGAGCTTCAAATTTCTGCTGATTACTGACTTCAAATGCTTCATCTAAAAAATAAAATGGAAAGACTGAATTTTTTAAGAAAGATAGTTTTTGAGAAACCTTCCATTCATAGGTCCTCCACCAATAAGATATCCATTGAGCTCCTGCAACAGGTAAGCATTTTTCCCATGGTTTGCAACAATCCTGAATGGTCCCAGTGAAAGGTGGTCAATGTTAATGTTTATGCCATTATTATAGTTCTTTGCATTTCAATAGATGACAACAACATAAGAACAAGATCACTGAGAAATACACATTCACAAGAGACACATCATTTATCCTGGGAAACCCTCTAGGGGAAGAAAACCCAACAAAAATTCCTTAATATAAATAGCCAATACAATGCCAAGAGATATTATGCTAAAACATAAATTCCTCTCCCAAGATATGTGCCACTCTCTCTCTCCTTTGCCGGTAACAGATCAGAACTTGTCTCTCAAACCGAGCAAGTGAGTTTTTATCAAATGAGGTGCTAGCCTCCTTTATTTATACAAGTTCTGGCATGTGTGAAGTGTCTCTTCATTGGCAGGGCTGACTTCTCAATCTGGATGGATAAACCCACCTTTACTATATTTATGGGTCTTCTTATTAACTGCTGGGGCCAACTTCTTATTCTGCCTATTATAATTGTCTGTTGACCAATCCAAAAAGGGGATTTGGTCCTATTACAATATCCGACATGATCAATCCACAATGGGGATTGATCCTATACAAAAAATATCAATAATAATAAGAATACTCTTTGCAGTTACATTATTTCAACACTCCCCCTTAACAAGAAGGGTATTCTTCAGCAGCATCATGTGAGAGAGAGAGGACAACATCATCAACAACATCAGGTAGGAGGACAACATCATCAATATCATCTTGGCTGGAGTATCTATAAATCATCAGAAGTTTTATTCATCGATAGCATCATCATTCACAAAGGAATGCCATCATCATCTGCATCAATATGTATCAGTATAAAAATGATACCTCATCATAGCACTAGGCTGGTCCATCACAGTACTAGACTGGCTCTATGTCACAGCTGTTAAGCTGGTATCTCAGTGCAAGTCACATCTTGCTTTACATCTAACAACTAGGTCAGAAGAAAGGTATACATCATCTTGCTTTACGTCTAACAAATGGGTTAGAAGCAAGGAACACATCATCATCTTGCTTTACATCTAACAACGAGGTCAGAAGCAAGGTATCATCTTGATTTACGTCTAATAGTGAGGTTAGAAGCAAGGAACACATCATCATCTTGCTTTACGTCTAACAACGAGGTTAGAAACAAGGAA
>SNQJ01S0022097.1:130617-145751 GCA_010110895.2 Picea sitchensis | reverse complement strand
TCTGGTACTTCTGGTACTTTTGTGAAACTAGGGTTTCACTTTCCGGGAGATCCAACCACTGAAAAGGTGCGTTGAAGGTGCCAAAATGATCCTTGGGGAGGGCGCAACTTTCTTGGTGGTTTTGAAGCTGAAAAGCTTCACTTTTGAAAAACCCTAATTTGTAGGTACTGCAACAGTGACGTTTTTCTCTTGCGAAATATGCTTCCTTCAGGTTGGCTCTGATACCATGTTAATGTTTATGCCATTATTATAGTTCTTTGCATTTCAATAGATAACAAAAACATAAGAACAAGATCACTGAGAAATACACATTCACAAGAGACACATCATTTATCCTGGGAAACCCTCTAGGGGAAGATAACCCAACAAAACTTCCTTAATATAAATAGCCAATACAATGCTAAGAGATATTATGCTAAAACAGAAAGTCCTCTCCCAAGATATGCGCCACTCTCTCTCTCCTTTTCCGGTAACAGATCAGAACTTGTCTCTCAAACTAAGAAAGTGAGTTGTTATCAAATGAGGTGCTAGCCTCCTTTATTTATACAAGTTCTGGAACGTGTGAAGTGTCTCTTCACTGGCAGGGTCGACTTCTCAATCTGGGTGGGTAAACCCACCTTTATTATATTTTCGGGTCTTCTTATTAACTGTTGGGGCCAACTTCTTATTCTGCCTATTATAATTGTCTATTGACCAATCCGCAAAAGGGGATTTGGTCTTATTACAATATCCGACATGATCAATCCACAATGGTGATTGATCCTATAAATAAAATATCAATAATAATAAGAATACTCTTTGCAGTTACATTATTTCAAAAGTCAAACTTTCCATGTTTCCCTTTGTCTACATTCCTTGCATCCCACTTTAGCACCAAATCATCATCCTTAGTATGCATGTCAAAGGCTCTTTTCATTTTGTCTTGGTTTAGTTGTGAGTTGTTGAAGACTTGTTCTCTCATTTGTTTCACATGGATTAGTTGGTTTATCCTCCTTTGAGGATCATTTGGTTCAGCTTCCTGTTCTTGCAATAGTCTCATCACTGGTAGTCCTAATGAGGTAGGAAAATCTGCCTCTGTTCCATACACAATCTGAAAGGGTGATGTAGAAATACACCTATTGGTGGTGATCCTATCAACCCACAGTGCATAGATAAGCTTCTTGTGCCAATCTTTCTTGTTTTCATGCAGAAGCTTCTTAATAATTCTAGTCAAGCTTTTGTTGGATGACTCAGCTAACCCATTACCCTGTGGGTAATAAGTTGTGCAATGACCAAGAGTTATATTATAGTCACTGCAAAATTTCTTTGTTCTCTTGGACTTGAATGCTACTGCATTATCAGTAATGATCTTGACTAGACATCCAAATCTAGACAAAATATTGCTTTCTAGAAATTGAATGATAACTACATCAATAGCTTGCCTTGTTGGGACTGCTTCAATCCGTTTGGTGAAGTAGTCTGTGGATTTCAATATCCACCTATGCTAATCTAAGGATGGTGGATGGATCTCCCCTATAAAATCAAGTCCTCATTGCCTAAAGGGTGCTTCAACAAAGATAGGTTTTAAAGGAAAGGGATACATCTTTCTTTTACCATAAAAAATGTGGCATTCGTGACAGCTTGAAACCTCCTTGTACACATCAGAAAAAATACTAGGCCAATAGAACCCTTCCCTTAGTATTTTATGCATAATGGTTTTCCAATAATGGTGCCCTCCATAGTCACCTTTGTGAAACTCTTTGATATCCTTTTTCACTTATTCTTCTAGCAAACAATTTGTCAAGATCCCACCTAGATCTTTCCAATACAAAGAATGGTCCATAATGCAAAACTTTTCTTCTTTCAACTTCAAAAATATGGCTTTGGTTTTACTTAATTCAGGAGGAGCTTGTAAATTTCTTAATACATAAATAATATCAACATACCATGGAGAATCAAGGAATCTGTGCCTGTGAGATTGTCTATTCTTATGAATTCACTGATAGGTCAACATTGAAATTAATTCCCAAGACATCACAATTGGACTGTTCCATCAACTTTGCAAGTCCCTGACCTTTAATCAACTTTGTAGGTTTGATCTCGAGTTCATACTCCAACAAGACAACTATCCATTTTCCCCTCCCCTCCTTCACAACCAGGCTGAGTTAAAATGTCTTTCACAACATTGTTAGGCACATAAGAAACAATATGGGAATGAAAGACATAAATTATGAATTCTTTGAGGGCCTTCACCAATGCATATGCCTATTTCTCCATGATGTCATACCTCAATGGAGAGTCTCTCAAAGTCCTGCTATAATAGGCTATGGGATTTTCAAAGTTATTTTCATCTTTTTGCAACAAGACACCAAGAATGGTGTGTTCTGAAGCAAAAGAAAACAAGATAAAGTATTTTGCAAAATTCAGACTGGCCAGTACTGGTGCTCTAGTCAGTGCCACTTTAATATCTTCAAAAGAATTCCTAGCCTCAAGAGTCCATTTTATCTCACTGCCTTTCCTGAGCATGTTAGTAATATATTGTATGATTTCAGCCAAGTTAGGGATAAACCTTCTCAAAAAAATTAGTCTTCCTAGGAAAGACTGTACCTCCTTCTTGCTCCTGGGTGTGCCAATATTTATAATTTCTTCTACTCTGCTGTGATCGATTTTTATCCCTTCCTTAATTTTCCTTAATGATGTGTCCAAGTAGTTTTCCCTCTTGCATTCCAAAATTAGACTTTTTTGGATTCAATGAGATGCCAAACTTCCTACATTTATGAAAAAATCTTCTTAGATGTTTAAGATGTTCATCATAAAAATCTAAAAATACAGTGATATCATCGAAGTAAATGAAACTAAACTTATGTTTCTCATCAACAAAGGCTATGCCCATAATCCCAATTTTTTTTTTGGCATACATGAAAGTGCCCCAAGGTGTTGTAAAAGTTGTCTTCTCTTGATCATCAGGATGCACCATGATTTGGTTGTATCCCGAAAATCCATCAAGCATTGATATTTTATGAGATCCAACCACCTTCTGCAGAATGTAATCCATCTTGGAAAGTGGATAATTTTCTTTGAGAGACACCTTGTTTAGATTCCAAAAGTCTACACACAACCTGATCTCACCACTTTTCTTCCTTACAGGCACTAGGTTAGCTAGCCATTTAGAAAATCTTAAGGACACTATAATTTTGGCATCAAACAACTCCCTTACCTCCTTCTCAATTAATGGCAACAACATAGGATTAATTCTTCTCAATTTTTTCTTGAAAGGTTTGTGATTATCCTTGATTGGAATTACAAGCTGAATTACCATAGTATCATAGACATTTAAATATTCATATCTCTAGGAACAAACATCAGGGAAATATTTCATTAGGCTAATATACATTTTCTTAATTTATGGACTGAGTGTCTTGGACAGTTTGATGATCTTGGGATCTTCCTGAGTCCCAATGTTGCAATCTTCTATGTCCTCATAATTTGTAGTGATTTTAGGATTTGTAGCCACATCGTTGTTGTCAAAAAGATTTTCCAATGGGACCAAGCCCTTGGGAATGATGTTATTTTTGAGCTCCACTATATCTCTACCAACAATCTGATTTTGAAAACAATCATCATTTGTGAACACATCTGTAACTTCTTCCTCTTCATAACAACACTCAACATCAATATTTGAATTGACAAATTCATCACTCATATGAAGGAATCTTTCTACCTATTTGTCATCCTAAAAAATATTCCAATACGTAATGTTGTTAGGTACTGTTGGCCTGTGCTTGACATCAATTTCATACTTTCTATTAGGAAAAATTGGAATTTTGAAAACAGAGGCTGAAGTATCTAGCGCATCAACAATTAGATTTTTCCCTCTTGGAATCACTGAGAGGTTATATTTTGAAAAATCTTCAAGAAGATCAAGTACTACATTCCTATATTCCCTTAATATAGGATGCTTTGATTGATATATACCCTTTACATGATTTATGATACGCTCGGAATCCCCATGTACAACTATCCTCTTAACACCCATTTATTTCAAAGTCTTCAATCCCAAAATTAGTGCCTCATATTCAACCATGTTATTTGTGAAATCAAAAGAAAATTTGTAAGAACAAATTTTTGTACCTGTCTTGGGAGGGATAATCCACACACCTGCTCTAGCTCCCTCTTTGCCAGCAGCTCCATCAAATTTCATGTTCCACATCTCATCCTCTTCACTATTTTTTTGATTTGTAATTTTCTCTGTTTGATGATCAAATTTGTCTTTTATGGGTATAACAATCATTGGCTCTTCCTCTTCAAAGATCAGGTCATTATAGAAAATAGAAGAAACAACATTAGTGTCTACAGAGTAAATATGATGATTGTTTGGTTGAGATTTAGTAATCACCATGTACTTGAGCAATACTTCCCTGTACAATATCCTCTCTTGGAAAAAAACAAGGATAGTGGAATATGACATATCCATTCACAAAGTGCCTTTCAACTTTGCAGCCCATGATCTTGACAACAACATGCCAAATTTTTGAGGGATATCAACAACAACCACATCCATGATGATATTTTTTGATGGAATTTGGGACAATGACATAACCAGATATTTGATTAAACCAAATCATTTCACCTTCCTTGAGTCAAAAGAAAAAATATCCTTGTAAGGCCTAGTAATGTCTAGACCCATCTCATCCATGACTACCTTGGGCATCAGATTATGAGATGCTCTTGAATCTAACATAGCATTATGTAAGGTCATATCATGAATTTTAAGACTAACATAGAAAGGGGGTACATCATCAACATCACCACTCTCCTCCACAAGTGGGCCAAACAAGATGGCAGGGTGATCATCTTGCACATTTAAAGTGTCAGAATCTTCTTCCATCTTGAGCATCTTAATGATTTGATTTCTATATTCACCATTTTTATTCAGCTCAATGAATGAAACATAGATTTTGATTTTGACCATTTCACTTTCAAAATTAAAAGGAGATAGGGTTTTTTCTACCTCTTTGATGACAAATTCCTTTCTTTCTTCAGTTATCTTCTTTGGGGGTTCTTCTTTGAGTTTTCCTTTCTCCATTGCATCCTTTGTTGAACTGTCTTTCTTAGGTTGACTTGAAGAAGGTGTATTGATATGAAGTTCCCTTGTAGGATTTCCCTTTGGGGGGTTTGCAGGAACCTTTTTGCTTCCAAGGTTGTACTATTTCTGAAGCTACATAATATCATTTTGATATCCCTTATTAAAATCTTATGTTTCCATTGACAACATATCATCATTATCCTGTATAAATTTATCATTTTCGTCCATAACTGATCATGTTCTTCTTTAGTTAAGAACACATTTGTTTCAATATCATCACATCAATGCATATTGTCCTCAATCATTTCATCAAAATATTCATATACATAGTTGTTTTGAAAAGGAGGTTTTATTTACTGATCACCTTGATTTCTCTAGTCTCTTTGCTTGATTTGTGGAACTGTAGCTGTTCTAAAATTTTGATTTCTTGGCTGAAAATCAGTTTGATCTCTAGTGGCAGGCTTATTATCCAAGGAAATTCTTTCCATAAACCTTTCCATAGTCTTCATCATCAAATCAAATTTATCATCTAATGACTGAGAAATTGAGGGTTGTGCCTCTCCTTGGACCTTTTTCATATCTCTATCAGGATTATGTTTGATCTTCACTGGGGCCATCAGATTTACCTCCACTTCAATTGCATCACTCACCATGTCATATAGTGTAGCTGATATTCTTTCTCTCAATGACAAGGAAAATTTATTGTCAAAATATTCAACATATCGAAGTTGGGAAGATCCAGGAGGGGGTTTTACTTCAGTAGGAATTGAATTGTAAACTTTCATAAATCTAGTTGAAAACTATTGTATTGTTTCATTAGGTGATCTCTTTATGTTATTGTAATTAGTTAGAAACTAAAGAGGATTCTTCTTGTCACCCCACCTTGGAAGGAAACTTGTTTCAAAGGCTGCAAAATTAACAAATCCTTGTTGTTGGAAGGGCTTTGAACCATTTTCTGACTTCACCTGCGAGACTTTATGCAAATAGTCTTAATTTTACATCTTCATGATCTACCTCCTCTAGGTCGACAAAGTCATTAAACCAATATAAGTGTCTTTGGGCTGATACATTCTCTTCAACATCAAATGATTTGATTATCTAATTATAATTTTGAGGTAAACCATGTAACTAAGCAAGTAAGACGAGGGGAGAAAATCTGGCTACCATGGCTCTAGGAGGATTTTGAGTTATCTCAACAGTCTGAATGGGGACAATAGGAATCAAAGATTGGAATTTATTCTCATCAAAGATGATTTTATTCAAATTGGATTCTGATTTGGATCTGAACAAGGTTTGCTCAAATTTTAAATCAAAGTCAAGGTCATCAATGATTTTTACCCTGTTAGAACTAGGTACTAGCCTACTCAGTTAAAAGAGGGCTCTCTCTTTTCAATTGGTCTCTAATAGATGGTATGTCTTGATAAAACAATGTCTAGGGTTTAAAGTTTTGAGTGGATTTAACAAAGTTTTGTTGGCAAGGAGGAGAAGGATGTTTTTTGGGATATGGAGTCAAATATTGAAAACAAATGCAACTGATGTCTGGTAGATAGAACCTCATAGAGGAACATAGACTTAATTTGGTGAATGAAACCTTCCGTCTTGGATTGGTTATAGAGGGTGAAAAAGGAAGAAAGAAACACATAACAACAACATAACATCATATAGATGAATTCTGGCCTAATTAGGAAGAAAGGAAATAGTTTAAATTATTTGAGTTTAGAGCACCCTTTAGATGAATTATAACTCTTAAAAATCAATTTAAACAGATGAAAAATGAGATGCAAGTAGAGACACAAGAGATACATACAAAATACAAGGAACACATTGTCAACTCGACACCATTAGAATCTCTTTCATGAATGTTCAGGACTTTTGCATTTCATTCCATTCAGATTCAAAGATTTACAATGAGGTTCAAAAATACTATAGTTCTGCCAACTCGCCCCTTTTACATCAAAATGATCCAAATATATAAGAGCCTACTTGCCATACTAGGCTACTAGGGGTCGAATTCCTCTTGACTAAAATAGTGAATCCATTTACAATAGAAGAGGACAACTCAAAAATGAATTTACTAAAATTAGTAAGTATGTTTGACCCTATTTAATGCAAAACAAACATATCATATACAATCAAATATCCAAGCTAAATTTGATTATGAAGTGTGGATGAGTCATTAGTTTCATCTGGAGATCCCGTCAAGAGAAATGGTGTGATTTCATGTAGCTATATCACATTTTCATAGAGGACTGGTGCTATCTCTATGCAAATGCTACCTACAACGTTTGCATAGCAGGTTTGCGTACCGCGCTGGGATTTCTTGAAATTTGTGTAGGTCCAAGTGGCAACCATTGATATAAAACCTAATTTTACCTCAAATGAGGTATAATTAACTTTTCATTATGTCTTTCTCATTAATAATGACTACAACATTTGCGTAGCACTGGCTCACTACGCAAGTGTTGTGTATTCTTGTTTTATTAGTCAAAAATTGTAGCTGTTAAAAAGGGTGACTTATGCTGTAAACATTGTTTGGATCAGAAGCACAGGGACTTCAAAAATATGTTTATATAGGAATGTGTTTAAAATTATCTAATTTCTTCCTCCTTTAATCACTATTTAGTTTGCAATTGTAATGGCTCCTTTCCTCAAAAAAGACAAAATTGTGAGTTTTCCCCCTTTTATATTTATGCTACTTCTACAAGTAGTTCTAGTCTCCTCATGGTTTCATCATTCAATTGAATTTTTAACTTTAGATGCATGTTCTCCTTCCTCAATGTTAGGTTTTGCACTTTCAAATTTCCCACTTTCCTGAACATGGCTTCATTTCTCTTCATTTTTGAATGGGCATTGGAAAGGGATGAACAAGCATTTTCTTTGGCTGGTATGCATTCTTTAAAGTGTTTTATGGATTTGTCATCTGAGCTTAATGATTTTATCTTGAGATTCCCTCAAATACTTATTAAGCCATCTTATGTTCTTTTCTCCTTCTGTGGGTGAAGTAGGAGGTCTCTCACTTACTGCTTGCTTGCCCTGTGTGTCTAGACTATTCTTCCTAGTTAAGGATCTTGTCAGAGGTGCTATGGGTTTCGCTACAACTGTGGTCTCAGAGTTTTGAAAAATTCCCTTGGATGTTTCACTTTTAGGATCTATTTTTACTTGTGGTGTTTGTTCCTCAGAACCTCTCTTAGCTAGATTCCTCTTCAACTCTCTGTTTTCTCGATAAAACTGAGCCATCACATGATGAGCCTCTTTGATATGTTGTTGCAATTCCCTAATTTCTGAGTCTTTCTCTCCTTGTTTGGTTTGGCCTTCATCCATCTCCTGATATGAAACCTCAACATATTCCGTCTGGACTGTTGGTGTAGGAATCCTTCTTGTTGTTGACCTTGTGGTTGGCCTTCTAGGTGTCTAGGTCTCTTTTGGTTCATCAGTAAACAAAAACCTCCTACCCTTTTTTGGAACTGGTTGGTTTGGAGGAGAGCCTTAAACTTCTTTTCCTTTTCCTTTATCTACAACACTTTTTACCTTTTGACTTGAGCTGCTAAGAGAAAATATTTCAACAGACAATGGGGTATCTCTTTTGGGGTCCAGGGGAATATTGGCTAAGGAAAAGAAGGAATCCCAGTCCCTATTTATCTTTTTGGGTTCCTCAACAAGTAATAGCTTCACTAACGAGAAGTGGAACAAAATTCTCTTAAGTTGGTCATCCCCGGCTTGGACCTTGTTTGACATGTTTCCTAAGCTTCTATATAGGTAAAAAGGCAAGTTGGGAGGGTTTTTTCATGTGAAGTGCATGAGGAGTCTCACATGGTACGTATATACCCTATCAAACCTACCCTCAGAAGTAAAATATCTTTGTATGACCCTAAAAAACTTCTCATAGGGATCTAGCAGATATTCCATAGGAATGGTGGCTCCTATCTCCTAACTTCTGTATTTAGGCTTAAGGAAATCAATGTAAAATAAAAAATCCAAAGGCATACCTTTAAACCATCTTTCCCCTAGGATTGAGATTTCTGTAGCAGTAGCTATTGAATCCTATGACACTGGGAAGATGACCCCAATTTTTTTTGTCTAGATACTATTGTAGTTGAGGGAAAACTCCTTTTCCAGCCGTTGGTTGCATCCTTGAATTTTCTCACAAAATCGAATTCACCCAAATTTCTCAAAAGAAACTCTGAATGTAGGGTCCAAGTTCACCAAGTTGAGGCTCTTTGGCTCATATATTAACACATTCCCTCCTCTATGCTTCTTTTTCTCTTGTGTTTTCATGGATGAATGGATAAATATGCAAGGTGGATGTGAATATGTGGCAGGAGGAGAAATGCTCAACTCCTAATAGGTAAGCTTGCACAACAGGCCTAACAGAGCTAGGGTTTGTTTCAAAACAACATGAGAGATTCACTGCGTGATAAGGAAGTGACTTAGAAGGCTATCAATGTGTGGGCAGTCAAGTTTCAAATGTGTTTATCACAACTAGCGACTGGGTATGAGGTGAGGTGCAAAATTGTAAGCACTGCGATTTGTGTAGCGTGCAAGTCTGCATAGAAAATGCGTAGCAGAGGCTTTGGGAGTTTGATCGAGAGGCAAAAAACTAGTTTGTAGGTTAAGAATGCATGCAAAGGGATTAAGGATGATGGATAAGGATACATGATTTGATGTGAAGAGGTTTTAGATGGAATAGTACCTGTTTGAATTGAAAAGACCTCTTTGAATCATTTAAGTGATTTGCGCAGTGAACTTGCGTAGCATGCCTAGTTTTGACCCTTCCAAGGTAGATATGCAACAAATAACCATCAAGCAGTTGTATTAAAATTATTTCATGTGATTATACCCCAAATGATTATTTGACAAGACCTCCCTCCTAAACTTATGACTTGACTATGACATATCCTTTCCCTTATATGAAATCATTTTAGACTCAAGACAAGGACCATTACTGATTCAGGATATTTTCATCGAAATGACTTATAAAGAATTGTATTAAATGAGCATAAATTAAAGTGCACCATTAAAGAAGGAAAAACTCAATAATGAAGAGACATACACATCAAATATGAACACAAAAAGTTGATAACAGAGTTCGTCCTTAGTGGACTACGTCTTCGGGTCTTTCTCTCAAATGGGTAGGCCTTTTCTTAACTCAACAAAAGAATTTGGAAAAATACGTAAGTATACCTCATTCTAGAATTAAGCTACAAAATATTTTATCAGATTAGAAAACAGACAACACCACTGAATTCATGGCATCGAATTACCCAAAAATGACTATCTCCATGCCTCAATCCAACTCTGGCACTCCTATTCCAAGATAAATTTTGTCTCGGTTTCTGTGCCCTGCAACCTGCAATTAATTCCAAAAAAATGCCTCGTAAACTATGTCTGGCCGTACCATTGCGTGCCTCTCCCCGTGCACTGGAGGATTTCAATTTTTAAATAAAAATCATGGGCTTTGTAACCAATGGGGTCGTTTGGCCTATTGGTTGGTGGAGCTATAGTTAAGGCGTATACAAAGGGTGAGGTCCCAGGGTCGAGCCCGTGAGCCTCCCCTTTTTGGGTGTTTGTTATAACTTATATGCATATATGTATTGGTGGTTCTGCCAACTTGGAGGTAGTTTAGATATATCCATTGGGTCGCCAGATTTGGCAGGGTTCCTCCAAATTTGGTGGACCCACCATTTTTATTTTTGAAAATTGGTTCTCAGGCCCTCATTGGGCATTTTCCCACTGCCACGTGGCAGCCCATGACTGGGCCACGTAGTAACCAACCATTGGGCCACGCCAACCACCTGTATAGTCACCTGCCACATTAGCGTATGGTCCTCCACCTCAGCTGCCATATCATCCCACCATGTCATCGTACGGTATTCCATGTGGGTGTATGGACTTCCATTTGGCGCTTTTTCATTGGTCCACGGATTGACCCAAAAAATCCAAAATGAGTGACATTTGGCAGCCTCTGGTGCTTCCACGTCACCATGTTGACATCGTGAATGACACATGTCACCTCCTGCATGTGCCACATAGACTGTACGGATGATGATGTCATGTGTACTAGTGTTGACATCAGCAATACAGATGCTAACTCATCCCCTACTGACTGGGCTAGGTTGACCAAACTTTGACTGCGAATATATTTCGATCTGTAACTCTATTTAACGAGTCGTTTAAGCTGTTGGAAATATTGTGATGTGCTCTTCGCTATGATGTCACTTTGATTGAGTTATGAGGACTTTGAATTTTTTCCCTTTCTCTGTCTGTTGAGGCCATTCTAAGCTTCCTGAGTTGCTTCTGTAAATTCTGAGTTGTCTTTAGTCTTATCTAAATCCTTTTTGGATTATGCCTTCCCACTGAGAGATTTTTGGACCACCAAAATATTTCAGCAATCAAAATATAAGTGAGGGAAGAGTTCCCTCACCTTGTCCTTATCAATCCACTTTGCCTTGTTTGGATTTGTGCCCTTTAATCCTACTCGGAGATAATAAACATCACCCCTGCATGAAGTACTCGTCCTTCTTTCTAGGATGATATATTCCTTTAACTCATCAAAGTACTCAGGAGAAAACTCATCAACTGAAGGTATTGAAACTTCCTCATCCTGATCCATGATCATGGGAGGCTAAATTTTTTTCAGGTTCTCTACATTTACAACTGAGTAGATCTGCATATAAGGTGGAATATCTAAACAAAAATCATTGGTACCACTTTTCTCCAAAATAGTTAAGGGTCCATAATGAATGGGCTTGAGTTTCTTGCCTTCACCCTTCAATCTTTCCTTGCTGATGTGAATCCATACCTGGTCTCCAACCTGGAACTAATGATCAACCCTGTGTTTATCATGCCGAGATTTATATTGTGCTTGAATTTTCTCCAACTGTTCCCTGACTGCTTGGTGTACTTGCTGGATCCTATGGATGAACTTGCGAGCTCTGTCTTCATTTATTTCTTCATTTGAATCGACATCTCTCCCATACATCATGTCCAAAATAACTTTAGGTAGGTACCCAAAACATGTCTCAAAAGGAGAACACTGAGTGGAGGAATGCAAGGCTCAGTTGTAAGCATGTTGTATGATGCAACCCCCCCCTTCTTCTTTCCGTCTTCGGTGGGTTTGCTAGCCTACCGGCCTTCGTATCATTTCTTACTTCTAAGACGAAGTTGCTCTTTGGTTCCCTACTGGAATTCCACACAAAAAAAATATCCACAGGTCCTTTTATGAAACCTGCCTTGTGCGAACAAGCACCAAGCGTGAGCTTCACCTCCACGCGACCACTACCCATGACCGCAATATTAAATCCAAAGGGCACGTCATAATTCATGACCTCGCAAATCCTGTTGTTGGGTCCCCTGACTCCTTCAAGTCTCAAAACCCAAAATAGGGCTTAACTCATGTGACCCTGTCCTGTGACCCAATAGGACCCTTAGGTTTTTCCCATGTGATCCTGTCCTGTGACCTAGGGCCAATCTTCTGAGCGCGTTAAGGTTTCGTATGTCAGTATTTCGTGACTTGCGAGACCAAGAGGTCCTGCACCTTCAGTCTCCCAAACACAAAAATGCCGAAACTCTTCCACGCTAGATCGATAGTCCCGTTGATCCTTTGATCAACGACCCACGTTACTCCATTTGTTGAGTCGAGACTTCATGACTCGACACTTTGTGAAGGTTCTCCCCTTCGAACCCCCAACTCTCGAAATGCCAAAATCTCCTCCTGGACGATCGATGGTCCAGATCACTCTTGGATCAACGACCACAATTACGTCGCGATTTTGCATATCGTGAGTTTGTGCAGTCCTACTCTTTGACCACTCCAAGTCGCAAGTCAGAAAAATTCCGCCTGACTGCCACGCGTCCCTCCTTTTATTTTTCCACCGGCTGACATGTGTCCTCCTTGATATTTGATGGTTTGAGTTACCGTCGATATTTCGCATATCATGAGTTCGAAGGAGTTTCCACCTCTGTTCCTCCGAACGTCGAAATGCCAAAATCCTCCTTTGGGAACAAAGCTTTAAGGTTCACGCTACTTCTACAGATCTGATGGTTTTCTGTGCTCATCTTTGCATTCCTCCAATATCGATCGTTCTTCCTCTGGAACCTTCACTGCTTTGAGTATTTGAATATTTTCAGCCTCCAAAGGTTTCTATCCTTTATCCCTTCCTCTGCAAGTCCACCTTGGTTTAATGAACAACTTTCAAGTGTTATCCCTCCCAAGATTTGTCCTTTTGAGGATTCAACCTCTCATGCACACCTTGCATTCTTCGAAACTTCGATAACTCAGAATCAAAGGGCTCTTTGAAAGAACTCTCCTCGCCCCCCTAGCGTTTTCCCTTGGTTCTTCGACACTTGATCGCTTCTAGATTCAGTGCACTCCTTGCACCTGGATTCTCAAGTTTCCTTTGTTCTCTCTCAAAATCCCCTCTGAGTCATTCCGAGACTCATTCAACACACACCTTGCATTTGGGATGCACACCTTGCATGAAAGGTTCAAAAGAAAACAATTGAAACTTATCTAGTTTCGTTACAGACTCATACAATCACCTTCTCGAACTCTCATACATGAACGAGAATGAAATAAAAACAACATACATAATACAACATTCATTGATTCATACATCAAATGAACACAGTCCAAGTTTGGGACAATTCTGTCTGTTCTATTACTCATGAAAACTAAAATTACACAATATCTCTTCTACTCTATTATGTTCTATTCTGTCTATTACATCCTTATCTCATGCATGCTACTCTCTTCCAGTACCATACTGAAAAACTATCTAAGGACCGACTCCATGAGCTCTCTCGTCCTGTTCTGAAACCTATCATTTCAAACTTTTAAAACTAACACCTACTCTATCCTATTACAATAACTGCTAATTACTACTAGATTGAGTGGACACTCCATATCTACAGTTTCTTACAATCCTTAGAGACTTTACAAACAAGTTACATTTAAAAATGTTGTTACAAAAATATCTCAACAACCCATTTAAATTATGAGTTAATGCTTGATTTGAAATTATGTCATTGCTGAGATGTCTTATGTTTGCCTCCACGTGTGCATTTTCATCTTTGAAGGCGATGCTCCTGCATCATTGTACATAGGGTATCTGTTCATCCCATACTTTGGGATGCTTGGTGCAATATCCTCGAAGAAAAAGTACCATTGTCTAGTTAACAACCTCTGTCTTTCCATTCATCCGTGGATAGAAAACAATGCTCCTCTTCAATTTGGTGTCCATCATTCTCCAAAATCTTGTCCAAAAATCCCCAAGGAATCAAGTATCTCGATCCAAGATAATAGATGTATCTCGATCCAATATAATAGTACATCGATCATACTCCCCCTGTGACCATCGATCCTTCTAGAATTATGCCTCTGTACTCTTTCTTCAAATATAGGGCTCTTTTCTAGGTATGCATCTGATAAATATCTCCTCGTAGAATCATGGGAAGAAGAAAGACTCCCCCTATGGGTATGTCTCCCCCTATCTTCTCTACAAGATAAACAATATGCTACCATATAATGATCCTTGGACCCGTTCATGCATCAAACTCATGCCATACCAATCATCATGAAACAACAAATATGTCAACAATAAAATAGAGAATCATGAGTAAAATATCAACCAAGTACATCTTGTACCAAAATGTGTGCTCATCATGCACAACACCTATGTTCATCAACTATGTACATGAACATCATGCAATGTGCCNTGAAGCAAAAGATATTTCAACAATGAAATAAAGAATCATGAGAAAAATACCAACCAAGTACATCATGTACAAAATGTGTTCTCATCATGCACAACACCTATGTACATCAACCACGTACATCAACATCATGCAATGTGCCAAAATATATCATCCATGGAATGTATCAATCATATGCCTCTATCAACATGCCAACATGTGCATCTACCAATATGCCAACCATGTGCATCCACCAATATGCCAACCATGTGCATCTACCAATATGCCAACCATGTGCATCCACCAATATGCCAACCATCTGCATCTAGCTTTTCAACAAGTAAGCTTCCAATAAATCATCAAGATATATCACATAACT
>SNQJ01S0022097.1:111434-130607 GCA_010110895.2 Picea sitchensis | reverse complement strand
CTCCAATAGCTTCTAGTTGTTCTTTGAATTCTGAGATTCTGGAGAAGTATTCCTGAATCGTTTCTCCTTTCTGCATCCTTGTATTCTTCAGTTGAGTTCTTATATTCATCTTTCGGTTTATGTTCTTTCCTTCATATAGTCTAGTAAAGGCATCAAACATTTCTTTCAGAGTATTCTTAGATGACACATAAGGAATCAGGTGGTCTTTGATTAAATCTGCAATGATTCTTTTGGCCTTGATTGTGTCCTTTTGATGCTTTGCCTTTTCTGCAGCATTGGCGGGTTCCGATACTTCTTCTTTGACGAATCTTGCTAGGTAATTCTCTTCAAGAATGAGGCAAATCCTATACTTCCAGGCACGAAATTTTTCCACTCCTTCTAGCTTGTCAACAAGCTTAACGCTTGCAAACATTTTTACCTGGAGCTAGGAAAATGACCAAAAAATGAAAGTGCTCAAAATCAAAATCTGAACTTACCAAGAGGTGTGCTTGGCTGAGGCGAGTAGCTTGGTGTGTTTGGATCTGAGAAAGTCCAACTTTTTCTCCTCCAAATTTGATCTTCGGATTTCTGGACTGGTGCTTTTGGTACCTTTGGTACTCTGGTACTTCTGGTACACTGGTTTTCTGGTACTTCTGGTACTTTGTGAAACTAGGGTTTCAATTTCCAGGAGATCCAACCACTCAAAAGGTGCATTGAGAGTGCCAAATTGATCCTTAGGGGAGGGAACACTTTTCTAGATGGTTTTGGGGCTAAAAAGCTTCATCATAAAAAAGCCCTAATTTTCATGTACGACAACAGTGACACTCTCACTATAAAAAAGCCCTAAGAGATGGGGCTGAAAAGATTCACCATAAAAAAGCCCTAAGAGATCTCTTAAAATAATACAAAAATTCCTCTCCCAGATATGCGCCACTCTCTCTCCTTCTTCTCCAACTACAGATCCAAAACTTGTCTCACAAAATGAGGAAGTGAGTTGTGTGTCTAAGTGAGGCGCTAGCCTCCTTATTTATATTAGACTAGAACGTGTGAAGTGTCTCTTCACTGGCAGGGCCGACTTCTCCAACTGGGTGGTTATAACTACCTTAATTATATTCAGGGGCCTCTTAAATATCTATTGGGGCTGACTTCTTATTCTGCCTATTATAATTATCACTTGACCAATCCACAAGAGGGAATTTGGTCCTATTACAATAGCCGACATGATCAATCCACAATGGGGATTGATCCAATGAATAATATATCAAATAAGAATAAGAATACTCTTTGCTGTTACATTATTTCAACAAAACCTAATGCGGGAGGAAACCATGGAATTATTTTCTTAAATGTCAAGAATTACATTCAAGGAAGCACCAACTTCCAATTCTCTAGCTACAACTAGAAGGAGGCTCAAACCCCCTAGTTTCTCAGGCTACAACCTAAGGGAAGCTCCAATTACCCAATTCTCTGGCTACAACCAAAAGGAGGATACAACCCCCTTTGTTCTCCGGCTACAACCACCTATACTTTCCCCATCCAACCACCCTGAAATATAAGTAGAATGATGGAACCATTGTCACACTATCACTGTGAGATATACTGTTGTAAATTTGTACCAATCAACCTTCAGCAAACAACCTGTAACAACTTGTACCAATAACCTGTGCCAACATGTACCATACATCAACCTGTACCATAAACAAGTGCATCAACCATGCACCAAACCTGTAAAAATAACCTGTCACAATAACCTGTCCAAACAACCTATCACAACAACATGTCTTATCAATCTTATCAACCAAATCATATTTACTCACGAGGATCAATCACCAATACAACTCTCAACCATATGCACAATATCACCAAGATGTGCATCAACCAAGCATATCACAACAACTCATAATCATCACTAAGATCAATATGTGATTCTAATAATATGCCAAGACAAGTATGCTACATCATCCATAAATCATGTGTCAACAATACTACTAACAAGTGCCTCCAACCATGTACCACCTCCAACCATGTACCAAGTATGTACCAATCATGCATCAACTACTCATCAACTATGACTCATCAAGATCTACCAACATCATCGACTATAAATCTCATGTATGTACCAACTCATCCCTACTTGTCTCAACCATGTACCCAACATGTACCTCAACCATATACCAAATACATATACCAATATAACCATCAAAATTTCTCTAGAAATACATCACACTATTCATAACTAAATACAATAAACCATTACATCAAACTATGTGCCGCAACCTCATTGTTATACAACCTCTATCTGTAACATACCTCAACCAAAAGGCCTCATCAATTTCATCATCCAAATCTGATTTGTAACTCTATAAAAGACTTGGTGTATATTATCACATACCTACAAACCTTCCTTAACTTTAACAACAAGAGATTATCATTTTCATCAAACTTCATTTTAGTCTCATATGACTAATTTTGGATTAGTCAACAACCCTAACTTGAAATAATCATAACTATGTACCTGTAATGAATAAATCTGAAAATACTACACAATGTTCTTCGGTGTCTTTTATGCAATTCCTCAAAGTTTCACTACTTGGAACCTCTCAGAAAAGGAGTTATAGGAAAAATGACATACCTTGTTGAATTCTGGCTTATTCTAGAGAGAGAACTTGTAGAGTGTGCCCCTCACATAATGTTTGTTGTATGGATATGAAAATTGTACACATAATACTACAGACTGTACTCTAACCAATACATTTTTTCTTACTAAATGTGGATCTGTTATGAAGAAGTTATTATATTTTTACCCGAAACACCTATTTTAGACTAGGTTCAGGAGTAGCCACAAACCCTATTTTCCATAGAGTGTAACTCCCAAAATACAACAACCCACAAGATGAAGTTTTTATCAAAATTACTTGGATATGTTTTCTCAACGACATCCATATTTCGCTGTTTGAATCATTGTAGAAAAAAAAGTTATTGCAAAAATGGTGAGATGACTTGTAAATAACATACGTTAAAAAACATCATCAAAAGACTTTATCCTCCCTTGAATTTCGGCCTTGTTTACTTCACCTTCCCTCTAAAATTATCCTTAGATATCCTTTGGCTACCTCATTCACTTGTAGATATTCAATATGCTCAAATGGAGACAAATGAGAGACCCTTTCTCTCATATTTATACTCTCCAAGTAGCTTCCTATAGAAGTATCCACTTAACCACTTTGTCCACTTAGCCACTTTGTCCACTTAACCATTTTGTCCACTTAACCAACTTTTTCCACTTAGCCATGTTGTCCACTTAAGCAACTTTGTCCACTTAGCCACTTTGTCCACTTAACCACTTTGACTACTTTTCTATTTAAATCATTTCTCTTTACTCAAAACTTCTTGTTGCAACTAACTTTTATATAATTATTCAATTCATAGCTTATTTTCCCTTAACTAACTTCTTGTTGCAACCACTTTATTATTTAATTTATTTCTTGGTCAACCACTTTGACTATTCAATCTTCTCATCACAACTACTTTACCATAATTACCAAACTCACAAGTTCTTGTTGCAACTAATTTGTTTTTAATTATTTTCTTAATGCAACAACTATACCCATGATTAACTCCTAGTTTGACCCACTTTGACTAGTCAACTTCTTCTAGGAGTTTCTAGAGTAATTTGAATTCTTTGACCTTCAAGGGGCTTCTAGATAACTCATGACGGTTCTCCAACTTCACAACACCATAACTCTTTAACTGTGAGGATTTATTTGACTTTCCACATGTCACCATAAATGGAATGACATGTAATATCCATATAAAATAGTCTTACCTATAAATTCATTGATCTTCATGCCCTTATACCTGAAAGAGACTCAGGTCCCTTATCCATGCCTTTGTGTTACCAGAATTTGCTACCAGGATTCTCCAAGGGTTGACATCAATCTACAATATCACTCTCCAATGGTTGACATCAATGACAACCAACAATCCATACCAATTGTCCATCAACCTAAGCCAATTGTCTGGCAGTTTTCTCAATAAGGCCATAGAGCATTTTTCTAGATGCCTTGAGGCACATGACAACATAATTTTTTTGTTTTAACAATCAAATAAAAAATAATATATTTTAACAATTTTTTTAATTAAAATTGNGTCTGGCAGTTTTCTCAATAAGGCCATAGAGCATTTTTCTAGATGCCTTGAGGCACATGACAACATAATTTTTTTTGTTTTAACAATCAAATAAAAAATAATATATTTTAACAATTTTTTTAATTAAAATTGAAAAAAAAAACTTGCTAAAAAAATCTTTTAAAAATTAAATAAATTATCCACTTACTAATTTACACCATTAAAAAATTTCTAATATCCAAATATCATGGTATAATGGAAGCTTTAATATGCACATATCATGGCATGATGGAATCTTGAACATGTATGAAAATGGAATTAGAAATACATGACTATTTAAATAAATTCCTACAAGATTGTTTCACAAAACAATTAGATGTCTCAAAGTTTCAATTCCACTTGATCACACTAACAAGAGGATATTGAATTTATAAGCATGAATGATATAGAAAAATATTTAACATGTATGAAATAACATAGGAAATAAATGGCTATTTAATAAAATTCCTAAAAGATTGTGTCACTATTGAATTTGTAGAGTTGCAACATATCAAAGTTATTCATAGAAAATCAATCATAGAACCGTATGTGCATGTGGTATTTTAGCAATACATTGACACCCCAAAATATTTTCTACAAAGAGTTAGAGGGCCTTCATTATATGGTAAAGTAGGGTGATACATGTCTAGACAATATTCATATGCCCCAAAGACATGTTAAATATCTCAAGATGCCCATACAAGATTCAAATGCCTTGGAGACATGTTAAATATCTCAAAAAACATATCAGCAAATATAATCATATACATTGATTACCTTGTACTAGATGAGGGTAGCTTGTTTGGGAGGATCTATTCCTTATATCCATTAAAATGTCTTTTTTAGAACAACATCTGAATCCCCATTCACACTTATCTACAATGACAAGTGAAACAATAGTGTTCAATATTAGAATGGGAATTTTGATTAATAGTATGAACTTATAATGACAAAATTTGAGCCAAATATTTATTTGGGATCATTCATTCCTGACCCTAACTATGTGGAAGTTATTACTTTGTGAATAGGAAAGTAGCACAAAACAAATGGATAGTATGACCTAGGCTGGAAAGAAGTACTTGGTAATCCATTTGTTATAGCACAAAAGTCCACACTTATGCTTTTGTTCCATGACCTAACCATTTCCCAATACTTGCTAGACGTTTTCCTAAAAATTCCTCTCAAGAATCATTTTAAAAACATTCTTTAAGACAATACCCATGGATTTCCCTAGTGCAACACATGGACATCCACACATTTCCTCACTGCAACCTGCAAATGTCGTCATTTTTGGTGAAAAATAAAATAATCCCATGTTTTTGGGTGGGTTTTTCAGTTGGGCTCATTTCCCAGTGACCTTTGCCCATACACATTGGAATTCAACTTCCCAAACCTCTTTGGGAAGATATAAGACAACCATGGAGGGATAATAAGAGGACAAGTCCCTTGGTGAAAAGTAATACTGCCAGAATCTAGCAAGCCTCCTTCCCTGTATTCTTTGAGCAACAACCCCTTTAGTTTGGAAACCCCTTTTCCAAAGCTTCTTTCTCCTTTTATATGACTATAGGGTGTATCCTTATCCCTATCTGAGTCATTGAGATAAGTCTTTATCTGTTTAGTTGATTCTTGAGGATTCTTGGAGGAACCCAGATAGTTGGTTTCAATATGGTGCATATGGCTGGACAAGGTTGTAACTTACCTTTTCCACTTGCTGGTAATAAAATCGCTTGTTTTCCCCCAAATTTGTCTTCATTGTACATTTATCGTTATGTTTACTTTGAATATGACATGTAAAATGCATATGCTTATGATAATATAACTACTTTCATCCCAGCCTTAGTTTTGTATCTGTCTTGCAGGTTGATTCCAATATAATATCAAGAGTTCTTCGATGAATTGGAGCAGGGATTGATATCAAATGAGAGAACAAGGTCTTCTTTTCTCCCCTTTATCCCTACCTTATCCTGATTAAAGTAGTTATTTTATTTAGTTTTTGTGTGTTTGTCACTGTGGGGAGATGGTTATCTCTTTCACTTGGTCTTTCTCTACTGTGATTATGACCCACGATCACCTGGGAAAAATCCCTTAATTAGAATTGGAGACTCCACTGGGGATACTCCTAGTTGGGTCAGTTTGGTTGAGGTGTCTTTCTTTCTTGTGTTGTATTTTTTTTTTCGTTTCTAAGTCTTTTTTAGAGTCATTTAGCCTCACATGACCTGTTATAAAGTCCTGAAGCCCTTTGTTTATGAGTGGCTCTTTTATTTTATGACCTTACCTAGATATCCATGTGTTGTGTCATTGTATCCCATGTACATTTGCGAGTTTCATCACTACAGCCCATGGATATCCACGAGTTGCATCACTAAAACCCATGGATATCTGCGAGCTTCTCTAGTAACAGTCACAAACCTGTGTGAAGTTGAAGTTTTTTAAAATTTCTCTTCCTTTCTAGGTTAAGTGCTTGGTTGGATCAGTCACCTGGACTAGACTAAGTCTGTTTTTGGTGTCTCTTTGTTAGGTTATGAACACTTGATATACATAAAATATTAAAAGCTTTGCTTAGGCTGTTTAGTATAAGGTTTGTTAGATAGAATGAAAGAACATCCTTCTTTGTCTTCATTTCCAGATTCACTTTCGTTTCAGTGTCATCTTGGCTGAATGATTTTTGTTTTTTTTCCTTCTTTCTTCCTTGTTTCAAAAAGAAAAAAAATATTTTCATTCTTGTGCTTATTTTTTCTTTTGTAAATGGAAAAATATAAAAAAAGTATATGAATGTTTGTTTACTGCTCATTTCTTGAACCCTTGCCTTTCATATTTGCAATAAAAGTAGTTACTTATCATTCAGGTAGTTGCATTTTTCTTTGGTAGTGGTAACCTTTTTTCATGATCCAAAATGGATCTAGGAAGGCCTAAAAATCAAAGTTCTCAGCATCGGATGAAACCAGTGCCATTGCGCCGGGCTCATCGTGTCAATTCTGACCATATATTTTTTTCCAAAAATGGACATCGTATGCGAACGTTATTGCATTATGATCGATTTCCCAAACAGGCAAAAAAAATTCAAAGTCAACAGTCAACATGTCGTATTGTTGACATCAGCAGGGACATGTGGCAGCATGAGGAGGTGACATGTGTCACTCATTTTTGGCGTTTTTAGGTTGAGTTGGCACATTACGGATTTGACACATGGACTGTACGAATGCTGACATGGAAGTTCGTACACTGACATGGCTCAATGACAACCGGATATGTGGAAGTACGAATGACAGGTGGCAGTGATGTGGCACTGACTGAGCGGCTTACTTTACAATATGGCAGAATGGCTTGGTGTCAGGTGGCAGACTCTGGGCTTGAAACGTTTCGTACGACGATGACTGGGCAGATGTGTTGACAGGTTGATGTGGCAGTCCACTAGGCAACTGCGTGTGTGTATGGTGGCCAATCTAGAGGTGACACATGGCCCAATCATAAGGTTCCATGTGGCACCCTAGATATGGCCAATGTGGGTTGGAAAAAAAATTATTTTTCCCTCTGCAAGATTCAACTACCTAACCTCCCGGGCAACCAACGACTTCACCAGAGAACACACCATCCAAGCTATAGTTGTTCCTTGTTATACATGTGGCGAAAATTGTATTTAAGTTGATATACATCGAATTTTTAGGGATAAGACCCAGTTGGCGGGGCCAGCCCATCGACCAAGGGCACCTTCCACGTGACCAGGGAAATGGACCAGGCATGGACCATAGGTTTAGGACACGAGGGGCCCAACCCGTGGCCACATGATATCCCATGCAACCTGGAGCCAGGGGCTAGGGTGGAAGAATAAGGGTCTAACTGTTTAGTGCCTAGCCACATGGGCCATCTCATATGACCAAGAGCCCGGAGAAAGGGGGATAGTGCGCCAAATATTTGCATAAGTGGGATTTAGCCTATGGTTTGGATATTTGATTGATTATTAGACTAATGTTTGGAGAAGTTTTCCCATTTTTGAGGATCTGAAGCCCTTTTTGAGGCCAGATCTTGGGGGAAGGTTGGGAGGGGAGCCCCAAATTGGATCCTACATGAACCAAAGGTTTGTGACAATATTGGGAGGTTCATAAACAACAAAATGTTGAATAATTCATGAAGCATAAGACATTTTTATGCAGAGAAGCCATTGAGGAAGTGAACTTTGGAGGCCATTTCTGGGAGCTACACTCAACCTTTTTCCGTGCCGTCAGTTGTGTTGGATTCTTGAGGTCTAGTATAACACAACCATACCTGTTTGTAATCCATTTGAGATAATTTTGATGTAATTTTGTAGCATTGAATACTAATAAGAAATCCTCCCCCACTGAGACATAGGCCCGAAGAAGTAGGAAACCTTTCCGAACTCCATTATAAAGCTTGGTGTTATGGTTTGATGTTCCTTATGTATATTTTATATTCTGTGTTCTTTATGATGGATGCAACATTATTTCATTAAAATATCCTTCCTCATTTAAGTTTTTGAATGGTAATTTAACACATGCTTAAAACTCAACCAAGTCTTTTAAAGATCATTTTCGAATCAAGTGGTATCAGAGCAGGTTGACAGTTGGTTGTTTGAATTTGCATGATTACCAGGGAAAAGCTAATTCATGGTGAAGGCAAGATTATGGAAGGAAATATTGAGATTGGATCGAGAAACAGGGCATCTCAAAGTGAGAAGATGGCATCTGAAGAAGGAATGTCTTAGAACGAGATAGAGTTTCAAAAGAATTTCTTTGCCATGTCATATATGGTAAAGGTGTTATATGATGATTACTTGGAACAAAAGAGGCATTTTCAAGGTGAATATTCAAAACAAGACAAAAGCGAAGATGGAGAGGACCCTCCTAAACCTCCTCCTTCACCTCCTTCATCTCCAACATCTTCTTCTTATTCAAGTACAAGTTAAACTTCTACCGCAAGAAAACATTCTCATAAACATAAGCATGATATGCCATTACTTAAGCTTGATGTAAAATTCAAATTTCCCATGTATGATGGTGAAGTCAATGTTGAGAGGTGTTGGCACAGGGGCAGACCCAGGGTTCAACCCTTCAACAACACACCAACAAAACCCTAACTACCAGCCCTTTTGGAAACACCTGCGAAGCAGGTGAAGTCTCACCCGAAGTAGAGGCAGGGGTGGTTGCAAGACTCAGATGTCTGCAACCCTATATGGGACATAGATCTGTGATTGTAACAACTTAACAGAGCACTTAACAATTATAGATCATTAGTATTTATCCTTAATTTACAGTGCAGGTAAAACCTAACAACAGATCAACGCAATATTCACCCAGATCTAGTATATTCAAGCACTAAGCACATTCACATAGGTTAGATCTAGCATTCATTCATATTATTCAGCACTAAGCTTATCATATCAGACTCATCTAAGCATACATCAGTGCACTAAGCATTGATGATATGAACAATGAAACAACCATTGTGCATAAAGCAACCATAACACGGGATATACGTGGTTCACCCCCAGCCTGGGGCTACATCCACCAACTCTTCTTCTCTTTTATTGTCTTCTGTCAATCTTCTACATGCACCGAACCACAAGATCCTACTCCGCATAGGACATGAGATCTGCATGCACTTCGCTAGATCCTCCTTCCCCAAGCTAGATTACAGCACAAATCCTTTACACATTCTCTTACAATCACTTGCACTTAGCTCTACAAGTTCTCAACATAGCATGCACAAAGAATTTACAATTTGCACTCAACACTTTGGCTAGGTACCAAGCCTTCTTCCCTTTCTTACATCGCATAGACTTCTATTTATACATTACAAAAAGGGCCTAAACATGGGTAAACCCATGGGCCAATATCCCCATACCCATTACATAAGCCCAAAACCCAAAAATACCTAGACAAGGGGCCGAGATCTCGCGATCTCTGCTTCGACTTGCGCTCCTCCTTTGACATCCTATCGAAGTCCCAAAATAGGTCAAACATGACCAAGGATCCTCAAAAATTGGCCGAGAGATAACAAGCCCCCAAAACTCACCTGTGACTCATCTCGAGTCACTCTGGTCTCTATATATTTTCTTCAAAATTCTCGACCTTGGCTCGAGCTGCTTCGACCTATTGTTGCGCCAAGACCTCCTGCTCGATGAACTCTTGGATAACTACTTCATTGATAGGTCCCTCTAAGCATTGTTTGACTGCAATGACTACTTTTTCCAGCTCTGCTCCTCAGAATTCAATCTCCTCAAACAGTTGTCACACTTCGTCCTAGACTGGTTGGAGTCGCTGAGTCACTTCCATGAATTTTCTTTGTATGGTGTGGACCTGTTGTTGAGCAGTGCGATGTTCCTGGGATCGTTTCATCCTTTCAATTGATGAAAGGAGCTTCAACTGTTCCTGTACTTTCATTGCTTTCTTAT
Source organism: Picea sitchensis (assembly GCA_010110895.2). Lineage (NCBI taxonomy): Eukaryota > Viridiplantae > Streptophyta > Pinopsida > Pinales > Pinaceae > Picea > Picea sitchensis. The sequence goes on along the minus strand of SNQJ01S0022097.1, from coordinate 120,052 downwards.
TTTCCTCCTGGAGCTATGACTCCAGTGCCTTTAGTTCAGGGTCTTCAGTAAGTCGCTCGTAGGTTTGTGCACTTCTACTACTAAGTTTTTTACATTCTAGAGCGAATGCTTTGATTCTCTCAACTGCGCTTTAGGCAGTGGCTTCTCTTTGGTATCACATGTCTTGCAGGGTACTTGGCACTATTTGTAGCTCTAGGTCTGTGATTCTCTATTGAAGCTGCGCTACTTGATGCTCCACTGGTTCTTCTACCTTTTTCTCTAAGCCTGTCACAGAGCCAAGTGCTCTGCTCACTGCTTATTTGACTCCTTGTTGCTCTAAGAGCAACTTATCTTTCTCTTGCTTGACCTATGATCTCTCCGCTTAGAACTTGGTGTGGAGGTAATCCTTCTCCTACTGCACAACGTGACATTTCTCTACCACTTCCTGTTGTGCTTGCTTCAGGGCTACCGTGGCCTGTTCTTTCTCTTATTGTGATCGACGAAGGTGAGCTTTGGTCACATCATCTATTCTGTGGAGTTTGGCAGGCTCATATCCCAACTCTCGTTCTTCTGATGGCAGGGGCACAGTGGATATTGCGCGGATGGATTAAAGGGCCAGATGTACCCTTCTTAGTTATGTCTCAATTTTTTCATACATGGATGCTTGATTTGCTTCAGTGTTCTGTATAATATCCTATGAAGCGTCTGATACGACTGCGATGATGAAGTCAAAGTCATCGAGCGTGAGAAGATTCTGTAGCTTAGTATTGGTGGCTTTGGATTTCTTCCGCGAAGTAGGATTCATGGGGGAAACCTTTATTTTCTTAGAGGGATTAGCCTCATCAACAGGATCCCTAGGCGATGTTACTTCACCTTGCTTATGCTGATCTTCTTTTCCATTGGTATCTTCTTTATCTACTTCATCATTATCTCCTCATCCAGGTGATCCTGAAGCAGTTTTGTCTGATGCACTACTCAAGTTTTGTACCTCTTAAGTATTCTTCCTTCTGCTAGGTACAGGTGTATCATGCTCTTCGTGAGTGGCCTCCAAGATGCCAATTAGTTTAGGATTAGACATTTTTGCGGGGTCATCATGGATAAGGAGCTCTGCAGACCAATGCTTAGTAATCTCTTCGAGGTCCTCCTCTGTGAGCTTATAGTATGACTGAATCTCTTCTTTATGCTCATTTGCGTGCACAGTGATATAAATAAAGTTCCGATCTATGTGGAACTTCATGAGGGGTCTGAACCAGTGCAGGGTGTTCGATGTCATACAAGGGAAAACCCTAATATCCCTCTTTAAATGGAGATAGTAAGTGTGGAATACAATGTTCGACTACCATTGTTTTCCCATATCACTCGAGTACTAGAGCGTGGTGAAATTCGTAGCGAGTTTCTCGAATGGATTAATGTACAGGAAGATCGCACCTTCTGACATCTCCCAAGAAGTAAATTCTATGAGGATCAACAACTAGCTAAAATGTAACTCATAGCCCTGATCTTGAGCTTCACAGAAATCCAATTCTAGATGGTTTACTAAGTACTTCACCTAGTTCATTTAGAGTCCTTTTACACATTTTCTGGTGAGGTCAACAACGAACCCTGTGACCTGCGTAGGTCTGTTATTTATCACCAGCTTTCCTATGATCAACTGGTAGGCCACACACACTGCGCCATTCTGGATGGAAGCTACCTTGTAGCATCACATCCCCTTTTCTACATCATCATAAGTATCCTTAATCCTCTCTGCCAGGGCACGATCTGCAGCCTTCCCTGGGTAGAAGTCTTGTGGGTCTGGTCCTTGCATGCTTAATCTGGTGATTCTATGGATCAACATTGGGTCAACGGTGAGGCGTCCGTCTAGCCACAGATAGTCGCCATGGTAGGATGATAGCAGGAGCTTAACATACACGTTAACCTCATGGTGCCTTCCAAAATGTGGAATCTTCATCACATTCAAGATGGTGGACTGCGTGAGGTTCATAGTCCATGGTTGGGAGATTATTTTTGAGTTCTTCACCTTCGTCCTAGTCAAGTATCCGTGAGGAGTGAGGATACTGTGGTTCTTGCGGTCCCCTAGGTTGAAGTCGCTGAATTTTAATGTCGCAATCTTATCGTACTGTGTTCTAACTGCACGTATCCCCTTTGAGAGGTACGCAATAACTAGGGTGTAATCAAAGTCTCTGGGGACAGTGTCACGACTCACCACGCCAGCCAAAGGAGGGATGTAGTTGGGAAGGATAGTCAGGATTAACTTCTCATTCTCCAAGTCATCTCGATACTTGGTTCTTTTCTTGGTTGTGGCTCGGGATGGTCCAGATCCATGAGAAATCGACAGAGAGGCTTGCACTGCTCTCATCGATCAAGCTTAAATCCCCACAGACATTACTTATTCGGCCATTAAATCGATTAGAACTTCTTCAAATGACTTCTCTATGGCGCTGAGTTCATTCGACATGCACACTCTCGATCAGATAACTTAGGTCGATGAATGAATGCTCAATGCAATAGATTGGGTGGTGAAATCTCAGTAAACACAACGCGGTAGCAATGAGTTGGCTTGGATACAATTTGTAAAACTATTTTCGGTGCAACAGTTGATGCAATAAGTAGACAACGATGTAACAGATCTTTCCAATGGATGAGAGGCCTTCATCAATGCGGTTCTGTCCATTATGGCGTGGTCCCAACAGTATGATGGCGAGTTTTCTGGTCATAACTGTTGTTCTAACCATTTGGGGGCATCTGTCTAATGGTCATAATGCCTCCAACGGTTATATTTCTTCGCCATGGTGACGTGCCATGTTGCGCTATTCTGATATCCCAACGAAGTTCCATTTTTGAAAACCTTCCTTCTGCGAAGTCCCCTCTGGGACCTTCTGCAACTTTTCTATCTTTTCTCTCTTCTTACTAATATTTCTAGCCTTCTTCCCTGCGATCTTTGTCTCGGTATTCCTCTTTCCATTCTGATTCTTATCTCCTTTTGGCATAGTAACTTCGCGCTATTGAGATTCTTTCATAGGGTTCAAGAGCAATACTTCTTCTCTGTCTGGGGTAGGTGATCCACTCTTCTGTGAGTCTTCTTGTGTTTTTTCAACTTCGACATCCAAGTTTCTGGTTCTAAGAAACTTCAATATGTTCTCCTGTTCTTCAATAAAGTGCTCTATCCTCCTAGTCATGAAATATTTTAATTCTTTCTTCTTTTGTTCTAAGAATTCCTCGTCTTTTCTTCTGGCCCGATCCTTCTCAATCCAGGTTTTTCCTAGTAACATAGCAAATGGGGTGTTGTTCTCAATAAATTTAACAACCTCAAAATCTTCCTCTGTCGAAGTTCCATGAGAATTCATAGATATTTGGGTGAGTATTCCACATAGGTTTATCAACTTTCCGCTAAATAATCCTATTCCTCCAAATGAAGGACTCATAGCAGGCTCTCCTAAAATTTCCCAGGTTCTTCTGTGATGATATTCACTCGTGTTTCCTCATCTAGAAAACAGTCAATGTCGAAGTCTCCTATTCTTATTTCTATGCACTTTTTTTCTTTGAATATCTCTGATAAGTTGACATTTCTGTGATCATTCAGGGTTTCTTTCATTTGTAGAAATACATTCTCTAATTCTTTCTGGGGTTCTTCCATGGTCTTATTTTCTTGGCCTTCCTCAGGGTTTTCTGGTCTCATGTTCATTCTTTCAATCTTAGCAATCATTCTAGGGCAATCCAAAAATTCATGGTCCATAGCTTTACAACAAAGACAACTAGATCTTCTCCCAGGGAATTCCTTAGCAAGATGTCTCAGTCTTCTGCAAATGTAACAAAGGGTTAATCCTCTCTTTCTCTTAAATGATCCCGAATCTTTCCTGTACTGCACACTAGGATCACAGTAACTAACCTACAAAAAATTCTTCCTAGGATCCTGCATCCATTTTTTAGTCCAAACATTATTTCTATGCATAGGAATAACATAGCTTTCATTATTTGTATCAGGTCTATTCATATCAAATCTTCTTTCTTCTAATTGTGCCCTAGTTTTCAAGCTAGGAATTTTTTTATCAAACATACCTAGACTCATACTTTCGAAATAAAAATTTCCACTTATCTTACCTTTTCAATCAAAACTTTTCACTTTTCTTACCTTTATCAGAGCGCAAAGCTTCAATATCTTACCTCTTTTCTTCAGATCCGACTTCTCTTCTTAGCATAGATATTCACAAGTCAATTAGATACTGCGCACTAGTGCAACAGATCTATGCACAAAGCTTTCTCTTTTCTTTAGCTCCAAAAAATCATAGTTTCAGGTCCTGGCAATAGAACCATTTGTTCGCACAAGGGAAGACCCAGGGTTCAACGCTTCAACAATGCACCATCAAAACCCTAACTACCAGCCCTTTCAGAAACACCTGCAAAGAAAATGAAGTCTCACCCGAGGTAGAGGCAGGGGTGGTTGCAGGACTTAGATGTTTGCAACCCTAGTTGTGACACAGATATGTGATTGTAACACCCTAACAAAGCACTTAGTAGTTATAGATCATTAGTTTTCATCCTTAATTTACAGTGCAGGTAAACCCTAACAACAGATCAACGCAGTATTCACCCAGGTCTAGTATATTCAAGTACTAAGCACATTCACATAGGTTAGATCTAGAATCCATTCATATTATTCAACACTAATCTTATCATATCAGACTCATCTAAGCATACATCAATGCACTAAGCATTAATCATATGAACAATGAAACAACCATAATGCACAAAGCAACCATAACACATGATATATGTGGTTCAACCTCAGCCTGGGGCTACATGCACTAACTCTTCTTCTCTTTTATTGTCTTCTGTCAATATTCTACATGCACAAAGCCACAAGATCCTACTCCGCATAGGACAGGAGATCTGCGCGCACTTCACTAGATCCTCCTTCTCCGAGCTAGATTATAGCACAAAGCCTTTACACGGTCTCTTACAATCACTTTCAATTAGCTCTACAAGTTCTCAACATAGCATGCACAAAGAATTTACAATTTTCCCTCAACACTTTGGCTAGGTACCAAGCCTTCTTACCTTTCTTACATCCCCTAGAATTCTATTTATACATTACAAAAAGGGCCTAAACATGGGTAAACCCATGGGCCGACATCCCCATATGTGTTACATAATTCCAAAACCCAAAAATCCCTAAATAAGGGGCTGAGATCCCATGATATCCGCTTCAACTTGCGCTCCGCCTTCGACATCTCGTCGAAGTCCCAAAATAGGTCAAACATGACCAAGGATCCTCAAATACTGGTCAAGGGTCAACAAGAGGCTTGATAACTGGTTCAAGATTGACAGATGGAAGTTTATTGCAGTGTGCAACAAATCAAAGATGAGGAAACCCAAATCAAATTGGCATCGCTTCATCTTGTAGGCACAACACTCATCTGGTGGTTGAGTAAGTTGCAACATGGTACTCAACAAGTTGGTAATGTATTTCCATTATGGCAAGATTTTGTTTTTGCACTTAGAAAAAAGTTTTATCCTTTGGGTTATAAAGAAAAGGATTTAACTGAAAGGAAAAGTCTTAAACTAAGAAAAGGAGAAATGATGCAAGAATACACGGATGAATTTCGTAAGATGGAATTAATGTTGAATATTCTATTACACACACAAGAAACTCTTATGAAGTATATAGGAGGTTTACCTGCACATATTCGTAACACTGTATTTATATTTGGACCTACTAATCTTGATGAGGTTTCTATTCAAGCAATTTATATTGAAGCAAGCAAAACAAGAGTTGGTGTATCAGGGATATTGTCTTCAAGGAAAGACGACAAAAGAAAAGGGAATGGAAAGAAAGCAAATTCAACAAGAATGAAGGAAGAGAGGCTCTCTTGCAAGAATTGCAAGAAAGAAGAGACCGAAGTGGTTCAAAGAAAGGAAAGGGAGGTAGATAGTTGCAACAACAACACAACCAATAGACTTGGGGTATGATTCAGGTGATGAGACTAAGATCACATCAGTTGGTTTTTCAAGTAAAATTAGTGATGGATATGATTCTAGAAGTAAATTATTTCATATAAGGGTCAAAATGAAACATACTAAGATCGATACATTGATAGATATTGTATCTCAATCTAACTTAATTTCAAAGGAAGTGGTTAAGAAATTGGGATTAAACACTAAGATGCATCACAAACCGTATTCACTTAATTGGATATGAAAATATCACAAATTTCCCATAACAAAGAAATGTATCATAAAATTTGCAATTACATATGCGTATGTGGATGAAGTAACATGTGATGTGGTGCCGCTAGAAACATGTGGAATGGTCTTAGGAAGCCCTTATTTATATGACCGCAAAGAAATATTCTACAGGGAACATAATCAATATCACTTAAATAAAGAAGGAAATGAATATGTTTTACATGCTCATCACATAAAAGGAAATCAATCTCTTCAAACAATGGAACAATTAAGGAAGGCAGCTTATGCAAGCAACACACCTATAATTATGCCAAGTAAAGAAATTGATCTTAAGCATGAACATGAGATGGTTGTATAATGGAAGTTCAATCATAATTTGATTCAAGATAAGTTAATGTCATGCAAGCACATCAAACATATTGGTTCAGTTTCAGTCATATTTTTGATGTTATCGCTACTAATGTTTTCTACGAGTTGAAATGACTAACAATATGCTTTCAATTGTCATGGTTATTATGCAATTGATTATGATGCGACAGGTGCATAGGACAAAGTTTAAAGACAAAGGACAAGTGGGGAGGCCTATCCCACACTTGATGACTGGTTAATACCCTTTTGGAGGACCAAAAGGTCTTAGTGGGGAGGCATGATCCAAAATGGATCCAGGAAGGCCTAAAAATCAAAGTTCTTGGAATTAGACAAAACTAGCGCTACTGCGTCGGGCTCATCATGCCGATTCCAACCATACATATTTTTTCCGAAAATGGACACCGTATGTGAAAGTTATCGCATTCTGATCGATTTCCCAAACATGCAAAAAAAAGTCAAAGTCAACAGTCAACATGCCATACTGCTGAAATTAGCATGACGTGTGTTGTTCCTAAGTTTGTGTTTTAAGGCTCTAAAACACACCGTCAAAGCATCCAAATATGATAAAAACTTACCAAATTGAATAATTTCGCATTAATGATCTTTTATTAAAAGTTTAAAACCTTAAACTTTGTTTCAAAGAGTGATTAATTAACGTTAATTTTGATTTGAAATGAAAAATCTTTCATCGGGGTTTCGGAACTTTCGATGTCAAGGAAATAAGTCACCGAAAAATCCCGATTGCTGAAATCGCGATGTATTATTTAGCTGAAATCCTGTTATTATCTTAATTAATGCAGATTAGATTTTCGGGATTTCGTTAACCATGGAATCGGAAGTCGGGAAATCGGGGATCGGGGAATCGGGAAAATTCAATGATATGAAAATTGTTGTTCGCAAAATCGCGAATTGCGATTTCCCGATATGATTAGTTGCTCTTAATTATGTTTAACAGTAATTAGATTAATTTTAAACCTCTTTTATGAATTAAATGAAATCGGGGATCGGGAAATCGGGGAATGCGATGACAATTTTCTTTGTTCTCTCAAAACCGCGAATCACGATTTCCCGATATGATTAGTTTAAAGTTAAAACCCCTTTTTAAATGAGATTTAAGTAAATGATGAATTAATCAAGGATTACGTATCGGGAAATCGGGGATCGGGGTTTCGCTATTTGATTTGTATTGAAATTTGTTATTTCAAAACTGCGAATCCTGATATCGCGATATGAATTTAACATTTCTTTAAGTTTTATCATTATTGTTCATTTAGAATATTATTCGAAAAAGTGTTTGGAACATACGTTAATTTAAATTTTAACCATTCTTTTTCCAAAAATGAATCACAAAGGCATTTCGAATTCATCGGAGATGAAAAGTTTTGTTTTATAAAGATTTTATATAATGAAAAGACTCAAAGATACCAAAATTTTTATTCTTAAGGTAAAAAATCAAGTTATGTTTTAACATAGGCTCCAACTGGGGACCTCGTCTCCCTGCGGGACGAGGAGAACATGCAGACTCAGTGCCTTCATTGGGTAATGGGGTCAGAATTTTATCGCTGATAAACTGTTCAAATAATAAGAAAAATTACGCGAACAACCTCTGAATTTTTTTTTTTTTCAAAACTTATTATTTGTTGAAATTCAGTTTTGGTTTTCATCCAAATTTTCCTTCTCATTCTAAAATTGAGTTAGTATTGAGATTTTTAGAATAATCCTTAGAAGCTCAACAGATTATTGAACGTTCCAGCTTGCGTCAATTGAAACAGAATTCATCAAATTTAAAACTGGGAAGCTCCATTTGACTTAAGACGAATATCCAGTTTTCGAAACAATGATAACTAGAATATATTATAGATAAGTGTGACACTCTTACAGATACCTCAGAAATTGCTTCACTGCCAGCAGGCCTGTTCAGTACCCCGGTGAAGTTATCTGTCCCCTTTTACTGAATTTCCTTTCACCGCTTCGAATGCTAGTTTTATTCTCAGACATTGCTTCACTGCCAGCAGGCCTGTTCAGTACCCCAGTGAAGTTATCTATTTTATATTTTCAGACGAGGGAAATCATTTAAATGAATT